>OLKM01004476.1:0-22140 GCA_900291075.1 Melanogrammus aeglefinus | reverse complement strand
ATAATAATAGTAATGTTACATTAATGTCAGTTAGTTAGTTCACACCCGTTCTTATATGGCGGTTAATGTCACTTGAAACTTGACATTTGACATCTGATAAATTATATATTTAAAAACAGTTGCAAACCTTACTTTTGTTATAAAAAAAAATGTTTTTTGTCATTAATTCAGCTAAAACAGGTTTAGTAACCTAAATAGATATATAACTGTTGGATAATAGATAACGATTATATTTAAGCCTTATCTATCTAAGCTCTCCACACTTAATATCCAGCTATTTTTCAACAGTTTTTCTTCTATTTCTTTCCCTAAACCAGCCCCAGACCCCTGTACTGCTAGGATTAATATTTACAGCTTCCTGTCCTGGACCGTTTTTTCAATGGCCAGGAGAACAAAGGACAGATTTTAGGCTGAGCAGGGAGGCTCTAGGCCAGTGGCTTCTGGAACCTCCTCCACCAGGGCAGAGGACATGGTTGGGGTGCCCACCATTGAGACCCTGGTGGATTGGTCTGTTCTGGCTGGCTGGGGGCATCATACAGGGTTTGGTGTCCCCAGAGTGTTGGGGATGCCTCGCTCCACTGTCCACCGCATTTCTGTCCACAGGGTCGCTAAGGAGGGTGAGTTGGCCATTCGCCACAAAGTATATTTTCATTGATTTTATCACACCAATCACTAATTTCCTCTATCGATTCTTTGAGTGCTTGGTAAACAAGTGAATTTCCTCTGTGTGATAAGTAAAGTTGATCTTATCTAGGGGCTTAAGGTCATCCACTCCGAAGACCCCTGTAAGACCTGGGCCGGGGAAGTGACCCGTGGGTTTTGCAGGCTGGCAAGACACCGGCGCTTTTTTCAAATGGCAGCTGCGAGCAATCGACGGGCTGCCATGTCCGTATCAAGCCACCAAGCGGCCCTGTTGATGTCACTGTTACAGGAACAGGAAACTGTTTTCTTCCATTGTTCTGCAGGCTGTTTTGTGACCAATCAGGGCCGTTTTCATCGATACGTACGTGGGCTGGGCCTGCGGTCAGTCCATGACTCCAGAGTCCTACACACAGCCACTGTATTCGGAGGGCGGGCACTGTACCCTCCTCCAGGGCACTTCATCCTTTGCAGACGGCGGGGGTACCCGTTGCCTCCAAACCCCTCCTCCCCCTTCATCACTCCGTACAGAAGACCATTGCGAGGACTGTGGGAGCCCAGCGCTTCAATGCCCATCATTCACAGGGCACGCCTCCATAATAAGCGTGCTTTTTGGAATCGATGAAGACCAGGTTTCGAGGCAATGTTCCTGCAGCGCTGAAGTGCCACCACACCTTCCGGTACCTCACGGTAAGTGGATTTTTTGTTGAATACTGAGAAGAGTAAATCAAAAAGCATTAATTATTTTATTATTTTTACCATTTCAGGTCATAAAGCATGTGCATCCTCCACAACATCTGCTTGGGGGTTTTTCGATGACATCATGGCCCCAGAGGAAGGAGGATGGAGCCTGAGGAGAATGTAGTAGGATGAGGATTGGGTGGAGGATGGGTTGAGGCATCCAGTGGTTGCTCCCTGGCGCGGACCAGCTGTCTGCAGAGGTGTCTGCCCTGGAGGAGCACCCCCTGACCCACGAATATTTTTAGTAGTTGTAAGTAGCTAAAATAATTGTAAAGCGACTAATTTATATTTTATTTAAACATGTTATAAAAGTTTTGCTCTGGTGAAATAATGTTGGCAAACTTTTTGGTCAAAATAAAGCGTGTATGAAGTAATATTTTGTATACACTTATTCTTGCCCTTTTCCAAAAACATCTTAGTGACATGGCAGCCGTCGATTTTCAGCCCTGCAAACCCACTCCGGTGAAGATGCGTTGGACCAGTGGAGAGAAGGCACATCCGACACACTCTGGAGACCCACCCCAGATGATGTACCCACTGACAGGAGACAGACACACCAGGCGTCTTAATGTTTGGGCACCCCATCCATGTCTCCGCTCCTGGTGAACAAAGTCCAGGCAGCACTGCCAGGGGGGTTTCCTGCCAGCTGAAATGTTCTTAGTGTTATTTTAGTTGTTTGTTGTATTTTTTAGTGCATTGTATTTTGTTATATAGTTAAGGTTAGTTAATATAGTTTAGTTAGTTATATTAGTTCCATATAGTTTGTATAGTTAGGGTTAGGTTTCCATAGTTTTTGTATAGTTTTGTTTTTGGAATCCGTAAAAATTCAGTTTTCACCTTCAACAAAGTCTCCGTCTTGTTTTTTACCATTCCCTCTACAGGGGATTATTCAGAATCATGATGACGTGTCGTCATACATCATCTAGCCCTTGACATTCAATCCCTGCTCAGCCTGCATCTCCTTTCACACTATCTGGGATAGCCACAATCATACCTCTGACCTGTCACTCAGACCCCTTGCCTCTCAAGTCGCTGAGCTGAAGACAGCTGCTAGTTTCTGTGTGTTTTTGACCTGGTGCGATCCCATCAAAATCCACAAAGGTTCCAAACTGTGAATGAGATTTGACATGAAAACGCATCACATGTCTCTCCAGAAGGGTTCGACATCAGCTTTGTTATCTTATATATTTAAGAGGTCTGTGAGGTTAAGATGAAATATACCAATTGTATTTAAATTAAACAGAACTTCATTGAACAATGATATTTAAATTAAACAGAATTTTATTTGAACCAATGTGTTTTAATTAACAGAACTTTATTTGAACAATGTATTAAAATTAAACAGAAACTTTAAATTGAACAATGTATTCAAAATTGAACAACTTATTTTTCACTAATCTTTTCCAAAATTGAGAAGAGCCTCTCCATCCGTTCCTTAGCCCTCCTGGGTTCTCCTCTCTCTGCATGCCTCCCTCTGCAGCCTCATATTCCTCTTCATGAGCTGAAGGAACCCGTCGTCTTTAATCCCCCTCTTCCTCTTTTTTGACCTCTCCTTTCCTCCTCTCTCTTCCTCCTCCTCATTCCTCCACCTCATCACACCTGACCCACCACTGCTGAACTTGGCTCTGTGTGTCCTCAGGGGATGGAGGACAATTAGGACAGCCTGGAGATTGGAGGAATGCTCTGTCCCCAATACCTCATCCATGAGGACAACCACGGCCAAGGGGCAGCAGTGGACCTTCCCTCCTACCCCCTTCTCCTGACCTTGGACACACTTGGCATTCCTACGCACAGAGGAAATCATCATGGCATGCCTTGACAAGAACAGCAGCAAAACAAATATTCAGCAAATGTTTGTTTTATTAACTTGCATGATGGTTAAAACAAATTTATTAACATATTAAAATTTAGATGTACATACCTTTGTACTTCTTTCTTCAGGTTGTGTCCCATTTTTTCTTTTGCCTTGCGGGGAGTCACCTTCCCCTGCAGCGCCATTTTCTCCAGAATTGTCCTAATCACAGAGAGATGGATTATCACAGAGAGAGTAAACAAGAAAAAGATAAACATTTAGCAATCGTTTAATATAGCCCATGTGTTAACATAGCCCATTTAGTATTATATCATTTTGACATCTTGTAAAGATTAGTTAAATTAGCACTCTCTACTTATCCTAACTTATGTTATCAAATAAACAAAAACTATTGGTTTCCTACCCCCATGCCACACTGGCCGCGAGTATTTTGGCCTTGTGAAAAGCTCCTCATTCTCCCCCCTCAACTTTATTAATCGAGCAGTATGTCCTCCTTGCTCCCTAAACCAATGTTTAGAATAGTTTTGTAATTTTTAAACATTGTTGTATCGTTAGTTATTCGAGTGACTTGAAAGTTTGAAACCTATCAATACTTACATTTAAATGTAAAACTTGTCCCTGCCGCTTCAGACACCTCTTCGGTCGCCATAATCCAACGCGCAATGAATGTTGGGATACCGCAATGAATGTTGGGATATGTAAGGCCGCGAAGGATACATCCGATGTATCCTTAAAATCCGGGAAAAGAAGGCTGCATTTGTCGGCCGCATTTGAAGGAGCCTTCGAAATGGGACAGGCCTTGACGCGTCGCAGTGACGTAATCGCCCTTCGAATGCACCCTTCGAAGGATGCAACCCCTGAATTGAGACACAGGCTGTTTCCCAATGTGAAGGCTGCAGCCTTGCTAGGACGCGTCCTTGCTAGTCGCGTCCTATGGAGAGTGCTCGCTCGAGTGCTTCCTTGTTCGGACTTTGGAACGACTTGCAAGTGTGGATGTGCTTCCGCTTCCGCTTTTTAATACTGCATTTCCGCTTGTAAACACATGTGCACTTCTGAATACAACATGGAAGCAATGATGTGATGTGTGTGTGTGTGTGTATGTATATATATATATATATATATATATATATATATATATATATATATATATATATATACATACATACATACATACATACATACAGCAACGTACGGTATCATTAATTTGCAAAAACGTTTGAAAAGTGGCACAAGTCTTTAAGCCTCATTATTTGCATTAACATGATGATTCTATAAAAAGCAATACGGCACAAAATATTTCTGAAAACTAATATAACTTCACTTACATTTGAACGTGTACTGCTCTGCCATTTTCAAGATCCCGCGCAGTGAACGCACAGGATTGTGGTAGTTTGGGCTCATCTAGGATGCATCGATGCATCCTTGAAAAATCTCGGAATTTCTCAAAAAAGAAGGACGCAAAAAATGGCATCAATTTCGAGTGTCCTCAACATTGGAAACAGTGCTTGTCGGCGTTCTATGACGTAGCGTCCTTAAAAGGAACGCTCGTTGAGCATGCTTCCTTGGACATTGGGAAAACAGCCACAGCCAATTTGTTCGAAAAAACCCTCCTTTATTTCCTGTTCTTCTTCTTCTTTAGGGCCTAATGGCAAGAAACAAACCAACCAAAGGTGCATTACCGCCACCTACTGGACTGGAGTCAACCCGTCTTTACGCATGCGCTGTATTATGCCTTAAAGTTTCAAATGTGCAGGATACTCGCGCTGGAAGCTTTATGGTGCTTTTTAAGCATAAGAATTAAACAGAATATATCTCTATCTAATCTATAGAAAGGATTAACGTTGAATATGAAATTATACAATTATATCCTGTTTGGCAAACAGGATATGACCGAATGAGGGGGGGGGATTTTTCAAATTTGAAGATCATTTTTGACATTGTATAATAAAGAAGTAAGAATTTGTTATATTTTTAATCACAGTGTATCTGCGGTAGGCATATTCATGCAGTTAGTTGATGCTACGATTAACGGTGCTACAGCTGTTGATAGAAATTAGTTGGGTTAAAACTCGATCGATTCTCTCCGTCAGAAATATTTTGGCTCTTTTTGTCATATTAAAAAAATAGGTGTATTAGCAAAGGATTCGCCACCAGAGAGCAGCTATTAACAGCATAACCTCTCATCTCATCTCATCGTCATCCGCTTATCCGGGGTCGGGTCGCGGGGGCAGCAGCTCAAGCAGGGGGCCCCAGACTTCCCTTTCCCGAGCCACATTGACCAGCTCTGACGGGGGGATCCCGAGGCGTTCCCAGGCCAGTGTTGAGATATAATCTCTCCACCTAGTCCTGGGTCTTCCCCGAGGTCTCCTCCCCACTGGTCGTGCCTGGAACACCTCCCAAGGGAGGCGCCCAGTGGGCATCCTTACCAGATGCCCGAACCACCTTCAACTGACTCCTTTCTAAGCAAAGGAGCAGCGGCTCCTAATCTGAGCTCCTCACGGATGACTGAACTTCTCACCCTATCCTCAAAGGAGAAGCCAGCCACCCTCCTGAGAAAAACTCATCTCGGCCGCTTTGTTACCCGTGATCTTGGTTCCTTTTCGGTCCATCACCCATCCCTCATGACCATAGGTGAGGATAGGAACGAAGATTGACCGATAGATCGAGAGCTTTGCCTTGCGGCTCAGCTCTCTTTTTCGTCACAAA
This sequence comes from Melanogrammus aeglefinus, assembly GCA_900291075.1. Classification (NCBI taxonomy): domain Eukaryota; kingdom Metazoa; phylum Chordata; class Actinopteri; order Gadiformes; family Gadidae; genus Melanogrammus; species Melanogrammus aeglefinus. The sequence goes on along the minus strand of OLKM01004476.1, from coordinate 16,241 downwards.
CGGTGCGGGTTGAAGCGAACGCATAACCGCTCCCGCTGCTCCGATTCTCCGGCCAATCTCACGCTCCATCGTCCCCTCACTCGCGAACAAGACCCCCAGTGTACTTGAACTCCTTCACTTGGTGGCTAAGGACTCATTTCCTACCCGGAGTAGGCAAACCACCGGTTTCCTGCTAAGAGTCATGGCCTCAGATTTAGAGGTGGCTGATCCTCATCCCAGGCCGCTTCACACATCTGACCGCCATCCGGATTCCAGTGAGTGCTGGAAGGTCACAGGCCGATGATGCCATCAGGACCACATCATCTGCGCAAAGAGCAGTGACGAGATCCTCGTACAGACCACCGAACCTGCAACCCCTCCCCACCACACGACTGCGCCTCGATATCCTGTCCATGAATATCACAAACAGGATTGGTGACAAGGGCGCAGCCCTGGCGGAGGCCAACACCCACCGGGAACGAGACTGACTGGCTGCCTGCGAGAACCCGGACACAGCTCTCGCTTTGGGAGTACAGGGATTGGATGGCCCTGGGAGAGACCCCCCCACCCCATACCCCCGCAGCACCTCCCACAGTTTCTCCCGGGGGACCCGGTCATATGCCTTCTCCAGATCCACAAAACACATGTAGACCGGATGGGCATACTCCCAGGCCCCCTCCAGGATCCTTGCGAGAGTGAAGAGCTGGTCCGTAGTTCCACGTCCGGGGCGAAAACCGCATTGTTCCTCTTCAATCTGAGGTTCGACGATCGGCCGAACCCTCCTTTCCAGCACCTTGGAGTAGACTTTACCAGGGAGGCTGAGAAGTGTGATACCCCGGTAATTGGAGCACACTCTCTGGTCCCCCTTTTTGAACAGGGGGACCACCACCCCAGTTTGCCACTCCTTTGGCACTGTACCCGACTCCCATGCAATGTTGAATAGGCGTGTCAACCATGACAGCCCCTCAACACCCAGAGCTTTTAGCATTTCTGGCTGGATCTCATCAATCCCTGGGCGCTTTGCCACTGCGGAGTTGTTTAACTACCTCAGTGACCTCCACCAGGGAAATTGACGATGAACCACCATCAACCTCCGAGCTCTGCCTCCATCATAGAGGCATGTTAGTCGGATTCAGGAGTTCCTCAAAGTGTTCCTTCCACCGTCCGACTACCTCCTCAGTTGAGGTCAACAGAGTCCCATCCTTACTGTACACAGCTTGGATGGTTCCCCGTTTCCCCCTCCTGAGGTGCCGGATGGTCTTCCAGAAACACTTTGGTGCTGACCGAAAGTCCTTCTCCATGGCCTCTCCGAACTTCTCCCACACCCGCTGCTTAGCCTCCGACACGGCAGCGGCTGCAGCCCTTCGAGCCTGTCGGTACCCTGCAACTGCGTCAGGAGTCCTCCGGGATAACATATCCCGAAAGGCCTCCTTCTTCAGTCGGACGGCTTCCCTGACCACCGGTGTCCACCACGGTGTCCGAGGGTTACCGCCCCTTGAGGAACCTAAGACCCTGAGGCCACAACTCACCGCCGCAGCTTCAGCAATGGAGGCTTTTGAACACCGCCCAACTCCGGCTCAATGCCCCCAACCTCCACAGGAATGCTAGAAAAGCTCCGCCGGAGGTGTGTGAGTTGAAGATCCCTAGGACAGGGGCCTCCTCCAGACGTTCCCAATTCACCCGCACTACTCGTTTGGGCTTACCAGGTCTGTCCAGAATCTTCCCCCATTCCCTGATCCAACTCACCACCAGATGGTGGTCGGTTGACAGTTTCAGCCCCTCTCTCTTCACCCGAGTGTCCAAACATGCCGCCTTCAGATCAGATGACACGATTACAAAATCGATCATCGATCTTCGGCCTAGGGTACTCTCTGGTACCATGTACACTTATGAGCACCCTTATGTTCGAACCATGGGTGTTTGTTATGGCCAATCCATGACTAGCACAGAAGTCCAGTAACAAACGACCACTCGGGTTTAGATCAGGGAGGCCGTTCCTCCCCACCACGCCTCTCCAGGTGTCTCCATCGTTGCCCACATGGGCGTTGAAGTCTCCCAGTAGAACTACGGAGTCCCCTACTGGAGCCCCATACAGGACTCCATTCAGGGTCTCCAAGAAGGCCGAGTACTCTGAACTGCTGTTCGGTGCATACGCACAAACAACAGTCAGAGTTTTCCCCCCCACCACCCTTAGGCGTAGGGAGGCGACCCTCTCGTCTACCGGGGTAAACTCCAACACCGCGGCGCTCAGCCGGGGATTTATGAGTATCCCCACACCCGCCCGGCGCCTCATGCCTCTGGCAACTCCAGAGAAGAATAGATCCTGTTTGGCAAACAGGATATGACCGAATGAGGGGGGGGGATTTTTCAAATTTGAAGATCATTTTTGACATTGTATAATAAAGAAGTAAGAATTTGTTATATTTTTGCTCACAGTGTATCTGCGGTAGGCATATTCATGCAGTTAGTTGATGCTACGATTAACGGTGCTACAGCTGTTGATAGAAATTAGTTGGGTTAAAACTCGATCGATTCTCTCCGTCAGAAATATTTTGGCTCTTTTTGTCATATTAAAAAAATAGGTGTATTAGCAAAGGATTCGCCACCAGAGAGCAGCTATTAACAGCATAACCTTATTAAGCTTAATGACATTTAACAAAACAATTTATTTGAATACGCCCCAAATTAAAATGAATATATTTTATTGATACTGATAAAGCAACGGTTTGATCATTTTAAACAGTACTTCAAAAGAAAAATGCAAAAAAAATATTGGCCAAAGATTCACCACCAGAGGACAGCAATTAACAGTAACCTTATTATGCTTAATGACATTTATCCAAAACAAATGTACTAGTGGTACAAGCATTAGTGACGTCAGGTTAGTAATCAAGTGGGCGGCTGTTTGATTCTCTTCACTGTCCGTTCCATTTTTGCTCTTTTTGTCAAATGTCATTAAGCCTAATAAGGTGTTTAATGTTCACTGTTCTTTGTTATAGAGTCCCATACTTCAATATACTGTATGTGTGACCTTTGGAAGTAAATGTCCCAGTGGTGTACAAGCATTAGTGATGCTAGGTTAGTAATCAAGTGGGCAGCTGTTCAATTTTTCTTCACGGTCAGATATATTTTATGCTCTTTTTGTCAAAGTAAAAAAATATTTGCAATAAATTCACCACCAGAGGACAAGCAATTAACAGTGTAACCCTAATATGCTTAATGACATTTGATCAAAAAAAAATGTTCCAGTGGGTCAAGACAAATGCCCCAGTGGTACAAGCATTAGTGTCGTGAGTTTAGTAATCAAGTGGGCGGCTGTTCAATTCTCTTCTTGGTCAGTCAGTTTTTGCTCTTTTTGTCAAATGTCATTAAGCCTAATAAGGTGTTTTATGTTCTCTGTTCTTTCTTATAGAGTCCGATAGTTTAATATAAACTATTTGAAGTAAATCTCCCAGTGGTGCAAGCATTAGTGATGCTAGGTTAGTAATCAAGTGGGCGGCTGTCCAATTCTCTTCACGGTCAGTCAGTTTTTGCTCTTTTTGTCAAATGAAAAAAATATTTGCAGTAAATTCGAGGACAGCAATAACCATTGTAACCTTAACAGGCTTAATGACATTGATCAAAACAAATCTCCCAGTGGTACAAGCATTAGTGACGCTAGCTTAGTAATCAAGTGGGCAGCTGTTTGATTCTCTTCACCATCAGATACATTTTTGCTCTTTTTGTCAAATGTCATTAAGCCTAATAAGGTGTATTATGTACACTGTTCTTTGTTATTGAGTCCCATAGTTTAATATATGTGTAGCTATTGGAAGTTAATGCCCCAGTGGCATGGGCGTCAGTTTGGTTTGAAATGTGCTGGGGACAGAGACGCATTCAGAAGTACATTTTCAGAAGTGCTGGGTACAATGAGGATGCACTCTTTTTTCTCTCTTTAGTGCTGCCGGTAATGAAAGGTTCTGAAAGACGGCATACCCTAATTACTAAGGAATAAAATGTATACAAAATCTGTCTGGCAGGTTTTATGAAGAAAACGTTTCCAAAAAGCTTTGGACATATGACCCACTATGTTCTGCTCCATGTAGGCCTATCCAATGTTGACAACAATGTGATATGGCTAAGCTAACAACATAAACAAGAGGAGCTAGGAAAGGAAATTAACTGCGTGTTAGTTCAGAAGGGCCAAACGTGTGGCTACACACAGCCAGGGCTGGACTGGGACCAAAAAATGGCCCGGGCATTTTTGGCCATGGCAGCCCACCATGATTATTTATACGACATGCAGAGGCATGCAACATACCAGAGGACATATCCACATATTGTGCTGTTTCAACAATTAAAATAAAGTGCAGTAGCCTACATGGAAGAGAGTAACCATGTTAAAAAAGAGGGAGGGGGGGAGAGAGGGAGGGGGTGGGAGAGAGGGAGGGAGAGAGGGAGGGGGAGAGAGGGGGAGGGAGAGGGGGAGGGGGGTATAGAGAGTGAGGGAGAGAGGGAGGGGGGGGAGGATCAGTTTAAGGCATAGTTTAAACAATCTTTAGATGAACAGAGATAATAGCCCATTTTAAAGTAATGCAATAATGGATAGTTGCATTCATTACAGTCACTCTGTAAAAGTAGTAGGCTTTATGACCATCCAGGTGGATGACAGAAAGAACACATAACAGTATACAGCATAGTTAACTTACAAATGTGAAAAATGCCTGTGAAGTCCACACCAATGAAAGGCACATCCCTGGAACATCCCTGGGGGACAGGGCAGCCTTAAAGAGAAAGAGTTTGACAGACAAAAAAAGGGAGTGATACACACCAATTGCATTATAGCAGGACTAATGACTAAAAAAAAGAACAGTCTGATACACATACTGGTAATATGGAAATATGTTGAATGGCCCTCCAAGAACGAATATGTAGTATGGCAATGACATTGGATGACTACGAACTTGATCAACTGAAAACAGCAAGGGCACCCTGAGAGAGGTGGAGAAAGCAGAGAGCAAAGCAATAATATTATTTTCAGTCAAAACATTTAATTAAATCCACTAATTTAACACAAATGTATTTATTTATCATAAATCTCACCTTATAAAAGCAGTTTTTTCATTGATTCACTCTTCTCTGCAACTCTGTCAATCACTGTGTCAGTATCAAGGGACACAAGGACATCCTTTTCAGTGGCCGTCAACAAAAAGGCTTCCAGTTTGCTGGCAGACAGGCAACTCCTCAGTGGGTTTTTGATGTAGCGCAGGGTTGAAAATGACCGCTCACAGGTTACCTGAGTTATTGACAGTGTCAGCAGAAGCTTGTATGCCAACCCAAGTAGGGGATATGCGTGAGTCAGCATGTTAAATCTGAGAAGGATTTTGTAGCAGCACAGGGGGCACTCCTAATTATGCATTTGATTAGTTTGATTATGCATTATGGCTCCATTGTATAAATATTAGTAATAATTGTCTTGCGGTAGCATTAACAATTAGGGGCCAGTGTAGAAGCCATAATTAAGTTTTTCTGCATTTTGTCTTTCTATTATTAGTTAAGTTATAATTCTTTGTTATTAGGTTTATGAGAAATTATTTGAGCTAATATATGCATGAATCAGTATACTTTATGCTATATTTTGCTATTTACCTAGGACTCACCTGCATGTGTTTAACCGTAATCGCCAGGTGCCTCTGAATAGCGCTTAATTGGCCCGTTGACGGGAACTGTGTCGGGTTAGATGACGGAGAAGGAACAGTTTTATATTCGAACGCATATCTGCATTAGTTTACTCATTGTTTAGCCAAACATATTTGTAATCCTTTATTTTTGAATGGTGTAAAGTCAACCGGACTGTTGAAATAAACCCTCAACTAAGAATTCTGCTTTCCGTGCGTGCTTGTTCAGAATGTGTGTCGGTGGAACTCCGCATCAACCTCATGGCCAAAAAATCTGATAGATTGGCTTCAACGCACGCACACACGCGCGCACACACGGGCACACACACACACACACACGGGCATACACACACACACACGGGCACACACACACACACACACACACACACACACACACACACACGGGCACACACACACACACACAGGCACACACACACACACACACCATTGACATGAACATCTTACCAAGGCTTATTTCACGTTTTGTCAGTCTTTGTTCTTCCGGTAGCACATCTATGACTGCTGAACATGCGTTGATAGATGTGTGCGGTGGGGGGTGTTTGTGACCCAGGCGCTAACACATCCTCCTCCTCCCCTCCCCTCCAGCCGGGGGCTCCTCCGGGGAGGAGGAGGTGGGCGGGGCGGTGAGGCGGCATCTCCCATCGAGCTAGTTTATGCCACGGTTCCAACGGTTTGGGTGAACACCAAAAATGAGGAAATCATTTATGGGAGGGAAGTTTGAAGCAGGTACATGAACACGGAAGAGTTCGTAGGTGTTGTACTGCTGCCGTGAAAGAGTGGTTTATTGTCTCTGTGCTCTTCTGTTCATTGGACCAAGCTTTAAATCGAGTTCACGTGAAGTAGTCCTTGTTGTCCCCTGCAGGCAGGGAGCATTGCGTTGTCCCTGTTTCTCTTTTCTTGGCTTCCATTTTGTTTTGTTTTTTCCGTTTTGTCATCTTTATCGTTGCTTATTAATGACAGGTGTCTTCAGGTGTCTACATTTATGTTCTAACCGCAGGTCTCTTTTTTGTACAGTTTATAACCCCTTTATCTCTTTCTGTGCTCTGAAGCCATGGCACACAGACAACCCATCACAGGCTTTTATGTGGAGCAAGAGGGCTATGGACTTCCTTCTTTTGACAAACCAAATAAGCAGACCTTGCTGTAAGAGACGTTACTTAACAACGAAAAGTCGTCCAGACTTGGAGAATAAGTGTTTATTCATAATATTGGGCACCGAACTTGGAGGATGAGTGCATAATGCATCAATGTTATCTGGACAACCAATCTCCTGTCATGTATTTTACAGTTGGGTGATTATTATGTTAAAATAGCGCATCAATGCCTTTTTTCCCTGAATGCCCCCTAGGGGAACAGACAGGATGTTACAGAAGTGGTTTTTGTTTACTTGAGGAGCCCTTTTGGACATGTCTACAGAAAATAGTGGCAGACCATGTTGAGCTTTACTATATATTAATTAATGTTGCCTAATGTCGGTGCTTACCATTCCAAATCAGTTTTTTCCAAAGTGTTGACTTGGTTTAAAGGAAAACCAAAACCCCACTGTTGTGGTAGACCATGTTTCCAAGGGCGGAGGTATAGTGCTGTTCAGGGTTTCTGCTCTCTTGTCCAAGCCCCTCCCACGCTACAGTTTGGATGTGGGGTCAGGCGGTGTACCCCCAAAATGGACAATTACGGATAACTCCATCAAAAGCAGGCATTTAGTAGGTGACATGAAAGAGTGTTCATAATTCCAATTGACAGTTTATAAACGATCATGCTTACATGCTGATGTGTATGTTATAATTCCTGTCTTAAGCTTCAGTATACCAACTTTAACATTTCACAATGTTTTTACTGTTACAAAAAGTTTGTAATAAATGTCTTTCAGGGTTTTATTATTAACATGTATGTACTAAGCGACGACACTTGAGGGCCATGTTGGAATGTGTTATTTCTAACGTTTCTGAAAAAATAAAGAAACGACGCTATGCTTCCAATATCAGTCTTCATTGTGTGTCAATACCCTTCTACACAGTATAGTTTATGTAGCCTAATTTTGTAATTAGTTTTCAAATCTAACAAGACACAAACTACAACAAATCTATATTTGGATCTTTACGTGGGGGGAAGGCAGCGCTCCTGTTGAAAGCCACAGAGTGAAATTAGTAGAGTGGAAACTTTGCCTTTCAGTGACCGTTTGTCTTGAGCAGGACAATAATCACCTCCCTCATGAAGAAGCGTTTTAGTTTTCCTTCAACGGAGATGTATCGAAACGCCTGGTGAGATCAGATTCATTTAGTTAATCTGATCTCACCAGTGGATAAAAACCACACCGAGGGTGGACCACAACAGACCAAGCTTGGCTGATTATACAAAGGAGATGCATTCAAGTGAAGCCTAGGCTACTACGAGATAATAACTAATATACAGGCTCACAAGCTTTAAGGCTGTTCTCGGGGTCTCAGGAGGGTCTTCGTTGAACCACATGTCTGTTTTCTCTTCTGCAACACATGTGTGTTAATTATGGCAGAGAGCATGGATATCCTGAAACAGCTGTCGGTGACTTTTAACAAGTTTGCCGTCCTTGGAGACCACAAGGCGACGTCCAAGGAGCTGAATGGGAAGAACTGGGCCAAGCTCTGCAAAGACTGCAGTGGCGGGCGTGGTGGGGTCCTTTATGGCTTTGCTTGACTATAATCAGGCTGCACCAGCACAGCCTTACGATGGCCGTAGCACGAGGTGCTCTCGTAGGATTGGGCTTCGCGGGGTCTGTTTACCGGCATTGCTATGGTTACCGCTCTTGCACGTTCCACACAAGACCGGAATTTTTTTTTATTACTGGAAAAAAATAGTACAAATAACTCAGTGTTGGGCCTCAACACCGGTTATACCGCGGCAACCCTAAATGGTAACAGTAATTGGATTAATAATTTCTTTCGGTGTTTCAGTTTTTGGCCTTGGTTTCCTCATTTTCGGTTTTCGGTTTCGGCCTTGGTTTTCATTTCGGTGCATCACTACTTGTAACGCATTACTACCCACCACTATATCTTAGTACAGTTTATGAAAGTCACTGCAGCGTTGTGTCTTACTTGTGGACCATCATCTTGGTCGTGAAACGTTGCTATCTAGTGGTGCAGAGGAGGTATTACAGTCCATGAGGAATTATTTATTTGCAGTGGACATAGAAGGTTAGAGTCACTTCTGTTACTTTAAAGGTAACTCCCATATGAGACAGATTCCAAACTGAAAATGCATTTATTAGCAGAGAAAAAAAAGACAGTTTGATAACTCTGGTTGGACTCTAGGCCTCTTCGGTGTCTGTGGCCTCTCTTCCATTCTTCCTCTCCTCGCCCTCCTCTTCGTTTTCCAGCCTTCAACATAACAAGGAGACCTCTTTTAATTAGGGATTTTAAAGGGGAAATGTTATACCACCAGGTGTGAGTGTGATTAAGGGCTAATCACACTCACACCTGGTGGTATAATATGTCCCCTTTAAGTTCTTGATGCGGCGCTGGGATGCGCTGTGTGGTCATTTGTGCACTGACCCACGCTGCCGTGGGTCACAGAATGAAGCCAAAGACTGGTTTTCAGATCTCAAGAAGCTCTGCAAAGAGAGAGAGAGACATTAGTGAGATGAAGAGAGAGAGACATCAGTGAGATGAAGAGAGAGAGACATCAGTGAGATGAAGAGAGAGAGACATCAGTGAGATGAAGAGAGAGAGACATCAGTGAGATGAAGAGAGAGAGACATCAGTGAGATGAAGAGAGAGAGACATCAGTGAGATGAAGAGAGAGAGACATCAGTGAGATGAAGAGAGAGAGACATCAGTGAGATGAAGAGAGAGAGACATCAGTGAGATGAAGAGAGAGAGACATCAGTGAGATGAAGAGAGAATTAGTGAGATGAAGAGAGAATTAGTGAGATGAAGAGAGAATTAGTGAGATGAAGAGAGAGACATTAGTGAGATGAAGAGAGAGACATTAGTGAGATGAAGAGAGAGACATTAGTGAGATGAAGAGAGAGACATTAGTGAGATGAAGAGACATTAGTGAGATGAAGAGACATTAGTGAGATGGAGAGAGACATTAGTGAGATGGAGAGAGAGAGACATTAGTGAGATGGAGAGAGAGAGACATTAGTGAGATGGAGAGAGAGACATTAGTGAGATGGAGAGAGAGACATTAGTGAGATGGAGAGAGAGACATTAGTGAGATGGAGAGAGAGACATTAGTGAGATGGAGAGAGAGACCATTAGTGAGATGGAGAGAGAGACATTAGTGAGATGGAGAGAGAGACATTAGTGAGATGGAGAGAGAGACATTAGTGAGATGGAGAGAGAGACATTAGTGAGATGGAGAGAGAGACATTAGTGAGATGGAGAGAGAGACATTAGTGAGATGAGGAGAGAGAGACATTAGTGAGATGAAGAGAGAGAGACATTAGTGAGATGAAGAGAGAGACATCAGCTAGACAGACAGTCAGTGGTGGATCCATTTTCGGTTTGACATAATGTTTGATTCATTTATTAATATGTTAGATGGTTTTGACTTGGTTACTTGAGTTAATTGTTTAACCGCTTAGTGACAGCTCTTTTGATATATGTTAGAAAAGGTTTATGTTGATCCTTCTTGTTTTCTTTTGCTTTCGGTTAAATAAATACCACAAAGCTGACGGACGATCCCTGCCTTTTATTTTTGAATCAAAGGAGCGAGCGTGTCTAAAAGTCACAATCCCGATAGAACGTGCCTATTTTTGATTAACAGCAAAATAAGTCACGACAGTTAGACAGTAGGGGGGAGAAGGCCAACCGGTACCTTAATGTTTAGCGTGTTATAGAGTGGAGAGGCCTTTATGTTTTGTGATGGAAAATGTACATGTTGTTACGTTTTCTTATTCTTAACTTTAGTTTACTATTCTGTATGTGATCTGTGTGATGGAAAATCCACATGTTTGCAGAGGGTCAACTATAGTGTGAATCTTTGATGTTCCGGTTGATAACCTCCTGTTGTCTGCCCCTTCCTCTCCTCTCGTGGGATGTAACGGTTCTCGTATATAACCCTGATGTGACCCTTTGATATGTAAGCCTGTTCCTCTGTCCCCTTGGCAGCGGAGGTAATAAAGGGGTCATATGGCAAGGCCGCAAACCTGTATTTTATGACATCTTTGAGAGAGCTTTCAATCAAAAGAATACCATCTGGTAAAACAAAGACTTTTGTTGGATTGGAGGGGGCGCTCCCCTACAGAGCCCAACAGAACGTGAATAATAAGAACTCATGGCTCTAACCCCTCAGGGGACTTCTCCCTGCGAGCCTTCTGATAGACGCCGGGCGAACTCTCATCTGAGGCCTCAGATTAACATTGTATGTCTGTTGTTATTTGTTGATGCATGTTATGATGCGTTTTTGTTTGTATTATCTTTACAAATACATGTGGCCATAATTGTACACAAGTATTGCGAGTCGTTTGTACCATAAATATCTCATCTGCCTTAGACGCAATATCTGACATAGGAATGGTAGGAACTCCGTAGACAAAGAAATTGCCACGACAGTTTAGGGTGTTAGACAGTATAAGCCCTACCAGTATCTCGGTCTCCATGTTGGAAAGGCTTTGAAACATGTCCTGCAGTTGGTTCATTTGGTCCACCACCCTCCTCTGAGACATCTGGAGCACGAGCAGCCTAGACAGTTAGTTAACAATTATTGATGAATTATGAATAATTGTTTTAATATATACAACACGTGAATACTCAAAAATTAACAAGATAGCACTTTATTTGTTAAATCCCGGCACATGTGTTTTTGAGGTCACGACTTAACAACTTTTAGCGATCCGACCCCTCGTTTAAAGGGGACACATTATACCACCGGGTTTGAGTGTGATTCGCCATTACAAGTCAGGTTTTTCTTCAGCCTAGCCAGTGGACTGTAGCAGACGTTGCTCATCCTATCCAGTATACATCTAGTTGACACTGCCCATTTGTGATGATGTCAGGAGGAGGCGGTTTTTCAGAACGACTTGTAACGGCTATCACACATACGGTGGTATAATATGTCGTCTTTAAGAGGAGCCGACACAGGCTCTAGTTTAAGAGGAGCCGGTCCAGGCTCTAGTTTAGGAGGAGCTATAAATACAGACTCTAGTTTAAGAGGAGCTATAAATACAGGCTTTAGTTTAGGAGGAGCTATCAATACAGACTCTAGTTTAAGAGGAGCTGATTCAGGCTCTAGTTTAAGAGGAGCTATAAATACAGGCTCTAGTTTAAGAGGAGCTTATCCAGGCTCTAGTTTAAGAGGAGCTATAAATACAGACTCTAGTTTAAGAGGAGCCGATCCAGGCTCTAGATTAAGAGGAGCTATAAATACAGGCTCTAGTTTAAGAGGAGCTATAAATACAGGCTCTAGATTAAGAGGAGCCGATCCATGCTCTAGATTAAGAGGAGCTATAAATACAGACTCTAGTTTAAGAGGAGCTATAAATACAGGCTCTAGATTAAGAGGAGCTATAAATACAGGCTCTAGTTTAAGAGAAGCTATAAATACAAGATGATCTCAAAGGCTACCTGCAGTCAGGTTGGACAGAGGATACCTGTGTTGATGGACAGCCTTCAGTAGAGACGAAACTTTTTGTTGGCACTCTGTGAAAGACTCCACCTCCTGACCTTCAACCTGCTGCCAGCATCTCTTAAAAACAAACGCACCTTAAGGTCCTCAGTAGGTCTACAATAGTGTACCATGTACTAAGTTCCACACTCTCTTACCATGTACTCTTGATGTATCGATGTTTACTATGCATAACTTGTTGCATTCGTGTCATGGTCATGCTTGTGTTATGTCTATATGTACTATATAAAGTTTGTGTGTTAATCGTGTGACTCGTGATACGTGTACTAATAAAGTTGTATGCATCATGTACTATATAAAGTTGTGTGTATCATGTGTACACTAAAGTTGTGTATAATGCACTATATAAAGTTGTGTCTATCATGTACTATATAAAGTTGTGTCTATCATGTACTATATATAAAGTTGTGTGTCTATCGATGGTTACTATATAAAGTTGTGTCTATCATGTACTATATAAAGTTGTGTCTATCATGTACTATATAAAGTTGTGTCTATCATGTACTATATAAAGTTGTGTCTATCACGTACTATATAAAGATGTTTGTATCATGTACTATAACAAGTTGTGTGCATCATGTACTATAACACGTTGTGTATCATGTCCCATGCCTACTTGTGTAGCAGCAGCCATGCTCTCCTGCAGCTCTCTGACCACGTTGTTGAAGTGCCGACATGATGCTGGCTGCCTGGTCTGAACCCGGTCTTGACGGACCGGAACGTCTGGAGGGCAGAGAGGGACCTCAACCTACAACCTACCTTAACCTCCTGACTCTTTAACATCACCTCTACTTCCATATTTAGAATCATTCATTGGTTGAACTCTGACCTTTGAGTGATGGGCCTGGCTCCTCCCCCACTGAAATAGACCACGCCTTCTTCTTTGGACAAGACACCCCTATTGGTTCTAAAACACACAGGAAATGACAAACGCAAAGTATGCAACATGAATACAGACTTGAAGACTGCCATAAACATAGACGTCGGAACTAGGGTTCAGGGGGCTGCGTGCGGCCGCACGCGCCCCCCCTCCCATCCGCCCCCCTCATCAGCCTGCCCTACTCCACAGCATTATGCCATAAAAAATTAAAAATAAAGAATCTGAATTTAAAACACAAACACGACTGCGACATGATGACACCTTCGCCGACCTTAGTGGACAAGACCCAGCGCAGGTACGCAGAGCGCTACAACTTAAAGCCTCCTCATCCAGCGCGCATGAGCAAGACCCCAGCGCGTGTTTTCGCCATACAGCGGAGGAGGAGGACGGGAGTTTGGGAACATAAAGAGGGTAAATTAAATACAATAAATACATAATGCCAACAGTATTTTTTAAAAAACGACAACCTCATCTAGCCCTATGTTGAGATAATGACAACAAATACGCACACATATAGACAGACAGATAGTTATATGTATCTATTTCATAGATTTATGAACATACAAAACAGATACGCTAGGTAGTTCAATATACTTACTCAACATCCACGTAGCCCTATTTGAGAAATGGGCCTGTAATTTAATACACAAACAACGGTTTGCTTGTATTTCTCATTTTCCGATGACAAACCAAATTCATGAATTTGAACTTAAATGGAAAATGTAATTAATTTCATTCATAAAAAAGTTTGCTTAATAGAGGCAGCCCCATATGGAACATTGGTTGGTTGTTATTTATTTATGTTATATTTAAATATTGCAGAATATCCAAGCCTGTGGAAGAGGGAAATGTTTGAGGCCCTGGACGTGGTGCGCTCAGAGTGTGGACGCGGCGTTTTGATCAGCGGAGGTACTCCGCATAGCTGCAGAGGGCAGAGAGCAGGCAGTCCTTGAGGCGGCCCAAGGGGAAACGGGTTGATTCCCCCGAACTGAGCCCCTTTCCATCGAGAGCAGTAAGCCATTGAGTGACATACTGAGGACGTGTGGTCCAGCTAAGCATTGAGCTGACTACTGACGCAGGGGACGTGTGTAGGGGGCGAGAAGTTATCACCATTCAGGATGTTGTGTCCATCCTGCACACCTTGCAGCCCCAAACCCGCTCCATGCTGTCGGAGGTGGAGAAGCTCATAAAGCTCTGTCTGGCCCTGCCCATATCTGTCGCGGCATCCGAGCGCTCTTTCTCTGCCTTGCGCAGATTGAAAACCTGGCTGCGCAATACCATGAAGCAGGAAAGACTCACGCATTTGGCCATTATGAATGCGCATAGTGACCTTATTGATGAATGCGATGTTTCGGCCCTGCTGAAGAATTCATCAGCTAGGTCAACTGAGAGAAGGTCCACTTTTGGATAAGTGTAGAAGCCACTTTGGAGACGCAAACTGTCTTTTTCTGAATGCTGTTTTCTACATAAACCTAGTGTTATGTTGTCCTTAATAATAGGCTTGAGCTTATTCATTCATTTTTATTTTGTTTATATATCTTAAACAATTAAGATGACTGCTATTATAGTGTTCGTTATCATTTGATACTTGTAAGTGTGCGTTCTCTCCCCCGACCCTCCTCCAAAATACAAAATACCCGCCCCCCTCTCAGAACAATAGTTCGACGTCCATGACCCCTGCTCATTCAGGAGCCGGAGACGATCAAGGGCTGGCAGCCCATACACAAACAACATCACTCAACATACACTCAACTGAAAAACGCTATTCGACACACGCACAACACATCAGGCTTACAGGAAAAACGGAAACCTTGCAGATTGATCCTGCAGTGTTGGTGACCCGGCTTTCTCCACGGACACTAGAGGGCCCCCATCTAACTAACACCGAGGCCATTATTCCAGCAATGTTGGCTATGCGTTCATCCGGAACCGCTCCGCTCACCTGCCAGCCCTATCACCACAAAAAACTCACTATACTGGACGAATCATAATTTACGCTCCATCAACTTGCTCTGAATGGCCATCTAATCATCGCCTATTGCTCGTGCGAAACAACGCTACACCATACTTAATACACGATCTTACAATCAACATTTATATACAACTATCACATACGTACACTTCAACTACTCCAATAGTTCCAAACATTTCCAAACACACCCCCTCATTTACCTCTTATTTCATCACCTGGGCTGGAGTTATGATAGGCAGTGGCCTGGTCGTGCCAGTTAGCAGGAAGGAGCGGAGCACAGTCTGGATTAGCCAAACTTTTCTAGGACCACTTTCACCTCCCTTTGCGTGCCTAATATCAGGGAGTAGGCCCTTAGGGCTCCGCACTGTGGCCGTCTGCTTGAAGGGCTGCTTCCCTGGCGGATTTCTCCTCGCGGCTATTCTTCCTGCTCGCTCCTCTCTCTCGTCTCCCGGGCTCTCTCATCGTGGCCGGTCTGACCTTTGCGTTTTTTCATGTGGTTGCATGCTTTTTATTCCCTCTCCATTTGCGTTCCTTTTTACATTATTCTTTTTCTCTTGCTTGTCTTCTCTCTTACAACTCAGGATGATTCCTCTGAATTCGTGTGATATCTTTCTCTCTGTACTGTTCTTCTTTTATGTTATCTTTTTACTCCCTATCTATTCAACCCCTTATTTAATCTCTATTTACATTTTCTTATTTATTGACGCTTGATTTACTTCTGTATCATGTTTTTACCACTGTGGCTTTTTATCATGTGTGTATACTATTGCTGCTCTCGGCGGATTGTTCTTTATTTAGGGGCTTCCTGAAGTGCTTCACACATATGGACATTTCTTCTCGAATGCAGCTTGCTCCTTATCCTCTTACCTATTCATTCTATATTTCTTTACTTTATGCGCATGATTCTGCCATTTCTATGACATTCATGTGGTGTTGGATGGACTCCAGGATGTTCATGAGCGCGTATTTATATATATTATAGTGACTTTTCCCTCTTTTTTTGTATTTATTGCTATATACATCTTATAGCGCATGGTTGCGGGCGCAGGGTTCCGCTTGGGATGCCCACCTTTTTATTATTAGCATGTTACCATTTTAAATGAAGTGTTTTAATTATCGACCTGAT
>OLKM01004475.1:0-22145 GCA_900291075.1 Melanogrammus aeglefinus | reverse complement strand
TTCCAAAACATGCATACAGCCACTCCATTGTTCGTTTTGCTAGCAAACGTAGCTTTCAACAAGAGGAGATGTGTGTTGGCCAATTGCTTGTTTGACGTTATTGCTCCATTCAATTTTTGTTCAGAGGATTGACAGCGTGAAAGAAAACTCACTGCGACTTCAGTAGTTGGAATATTCGTTAATATTTATTATGTGCCCAAAATTTCACAATGACATTTTTGCTTGACATAACTGTTACAGAAGACTGAAGTTTTCCAAAAGATTGGGCGGATGACAGGGATATTCTCCATTTTCCTCCTTTTTCATCAAACTAAACGAAACCTTTAGGGCCGTTAATTTGTTAATTTACCTCGCCTCTCAAAGTGATTGATACGCAAATCCGTGTTATATTAGCAGCAGTAGTAGTAGAGTGTGTGTGTGTCACACCGCGGTCCCTTGCCCTTTCTCCTGTGTCACCGGTCTGGTGACTCCCCTGATTCCTGATTGTTTCCACCTGTGTCTCCCTCCATGTGTATATGGCCCTTGTCTCCCTTGTCATTGTTGCCAGAGTATTTCGTTCGTCACTGTCCATGTACCTCTAGCTCCTGACCCGACCCGGCCTTGTCTTTGCCACGGTATCCGCGGGTCATTCCGACATTGACGTCTAATTGTCATAATGGCGGCACTTCTATTGATTGAAAACGTACCCACCACTCCGACAAATTTTTGTTTTCCATTGTCGGAGATGGCGGGCATCTTCCTTTTTGGAAACGTTCCGCCATTCCGAACATAAGGTCATTAAATGTGTAGGTTAATAATGATCACCGCCTCCCTGCCTGCCCATCTCTCTCCTCTAACAGCACTTTGACTCTGGTCAACGCCCTTGTCACATCCATCTCGATTATAAAATGCATTATTATTATTATTATTATTATTATTATTATTATTATTATTATTATTATTATTATTATTCGGCACTGTGCTACTTCATTTGCAGCTGTGGTCGAGAGAGCTAGAGAGTTAATGGAGAGAGGGACCGCTCCGCCGGTGAATCAGATCAGTGATGTTGTTTTTTATTGTATCACAGTGGTTACAGTACGTTTCAACAGAATCAGTGGTTCTCATGGGGGTCCTGGACCCCTGCATATTTTTGATTTCTCCTGTAGCCTGGCCGGGTCTGGCTCCAAGTTTAATTATAGACAATTTGATCTGCAGACGCACAGTGGCATGCGTAAAACACATATTTTGACTACTTCGTGCTGTTGCTATTTTTTTTAAAGTTACCTTTCGTTTCCTATTGATTTTTGTGCGTATTATGGAGCCGTCCTGGTCCATATTTGTAAGCCTTTTTACCATGAGTAAATTCCCAAAAGTTGCAACAACTTGTAGTGATCCACTGGGTTTTGCCAGGCCAGCTGGGCTAGTTGATTTACAGGTTTGTTCCCCCGGTTTCATTGTGTATAAGGCCAGGGAAATGATCAATTATCCTTGTGGTTTGCGCACTGGGACGTGCGGACCTTTAATGAATGAATGAATGTTTCTTTTTTGCTGTAAGTTGTGTGCGTAATGCTAAAAGTGCATTAGTGGGACCGAGGGGTTTAAAATGGAGAAGTGACGTGGTGAGAGGGGAGGAGAGTGATTATTTTTCCTGGTGGATTACCCTGTGGATCATAAAAGGCCCGTCTGGACACCGCACGGCCGGCCCGTTTTTCAGCCAAGCGGGACGAGGAGAGGACTGGCGGTCACCTCGCGGCAGAGCCGCGGCGTCTCGCCCGTGTGGACAGTAGGACAAACAAACTCTCTCTCACTCACCCTCACCACGCGTCAACTCACACACACACACGCACGCACGCACGCACGCACGGACAGTGACAGTGCGCTCGCGCACCCCACACACACACTCCATTCCCACTCGGACTTAATGGACAGCGGGGGGGGGGGGGCGTCTTTCGGGTTCTGTTTGATCTGTGTGTAATTGTTTATTATATGCCGCCTGTGATGGGGCGTGTTTTGAGTTCAGTGAAATACAGAGACTCAGACTATAGCGACTTTTGATTATTGCTTCCCCTGGACGCACCAGTAGCGCGAGCCTAGGTCCGCCTGCAGCAGGACTGCGTTGTGCCAGTTCCTCTTATATCCTTATTGTAAGGGAAATTGTTACAAACTGACATCGGAGTGTGTGATTGTAAATGGCGAGACTTTGTGTTTGTGTTTATTTATTAAGCTTCCACTGACTGTATCGCATCCGTACACATGTCTTAAAACATGAAAAAAAAAAAAAAAAGCCTTGTCGGAATGGCGGGACGAAACTGTCGGAATGGCAGGACGTTTGCATGTCGGAATGGTGGTATGTCTGAATGGTGACATGTCTGAATAGTAGAATGTCGGAATGGCGATATGTCGGAGTGGCAGCATGTCGGAGTGGCAGCATGTAACCCTTTGCCACGACCTGAACCTAGAGTCAGAGCTGAGTTCTAGTTTACTCGTTTTTGCCACGTAAGCGTGATTATTTCTAGTGTTTTGTTAAGTTCTGTTAAGTCCGAAATAAAGTTTGTTTGGACCGTTCGCCTATCTGCATCTGAGTCCTCTTCCAAGAACCCACCTGACAGAATACTCTGGCCAGATATGGACTCAGCAGAGGCAGAAACGTGTGTGCAGCGCCCTACGCGTTCCAGGAAGCCCGCCTTACACGCCAGGAGGAGTTTCCAGACGGCGATGGCTTCACAGATGGGGCAGGTTCTCGACACAGCTGCAGCGACATAAAATTGCCAGCCATTCACTCGCCAGACCGTTCCCGGCACCGCTTCCGACCCCGGGAGTAGCGCCGACTTTTTCCATGCCGCTTATCGGAGCGGGCAGTAAGTTGGCTCCCCCAGCGCGATACGCCGGAGAGCCGGGCAAAGCAGGATATTTTTTATTGACTGTTCAATTCATTTTGAATTTAATCCTCATGCATTTCCCACAGACCGGTCCAAAGTAGCGTTCATGATTTCTCACCTGACCGGAGAGAGCTAAGACTTTGGCTGCTGCCGCTGAATGGGGGAGGGGCTCGCCTGTCTGCCTTTCCCTCGCAGACTTTCAAGCAGCACTCACCAGGGCTTTTGATCCGGTAACCATGAGCCGTGAGAAGGCCCAAAAACTAAGTAGCCTTAAGCAAGGCAGCGGCTCTGTGTGTGTCAAGTTGTCCGTGTTTTTTGCTGTTTTGTACTTTTTCCCCAACTTGAAAGAGGAACTGACATCTATTGGAGGTTTTGGGAAAACTGGATTCTACTCCAAATGTAATGACTTGAGTGTTAAGGGTACGAGCAACTGGGACCCAAACGCTGAACACAGAGAGAGCGGAGACAGGGTCAAAGGGTAACGGAATTTATTGGGGCAATCGTTCGGGGGGTCAGGAGAGCGGAGTCCGGGACCGGGAGGGCAAGCGTGCAGGCGGGGCAAGGGACGAGTCATCAGGCAGGCGAGGATCGGGAACAGGCAGGAGAGTCAGACAGGCAGGGTCGGAGAGCAGGCAGGATAGTCAGACAGGCGGGGGTCGGAGAGCAGGCAGGATAGTCAGACAGGCAGGGATCAGGAACCGGCAGGAGAGTCAGACAGGCAGGGGTCGGAGAGCAGGCGGGGTAGTCAGACAGGCGAGGATCAGGAACCGGGAGGTGAGTCAGACAGGCAGGGGTCGGAGAGCAGGCGGGGGTAGTCAGACAGGCGAGGGGTCAGGAGAGCAGGCAGGATCAGTGGGTATCAAGAATGCTGGTAGGACCGCGAGAGACTATGAAGTGATCAAACGACGAACTGGCGTCGGATATGAACGGAGACTGCTGGCTTAAGTAGGGGACTGGTGATTGGGGATTAGGAGACAGGTGGGTTGCTGGAGAGGACCAGTTACGACCCACGGCCACTTAGAGGTGGGTGTTTGGACCACGTAGCGGGACGTGGCGTAACAGTACCCCCCCCCTCGACGAACGCCTCTCGGCGGACGCCCTAGGACAGCCGGGTGACGTTTGGACAAAGTCCTGGATGAGGTGCTGGATCCAAGATGTTGGCTCCGGGGAACCCAGGAGCGCTCCTCAGGACCGTACCCCTCCCAGTCGACGAGGTACTGGTGACCCCGTCCCCGGCGCCGCACATCCAGGAGCCGACGGACCGTCCAGGCTGGGTGGTCATCGATCACCCTTGGTGGAGGTGGAGGTGGGGTGGGGGGGGACAACGGACTGGTAGAGACTGGCTTGATCTGGGAGACATGGAAGGTGGGGTGGATGCGACGGAGTGCAGGAGGGAGGTTCAGGCGAACCGCAGAGGGATTGACCACCTTGGAGATGGTGAAGGGACCGATGAAGCGTGGGGAGAGTTTGGGAGGAATCCCCTTCAAGGGAAGATCCTTAGCCCGCAACCAAACCCCTTGCCCGGGGGCGTACTCGGGCGCAGGTCGACGCCGCTTATTGGCCTGGAGTTGGGAACGAGAGGATGCATGGAGTAGTGCAGTGCGTGTCCGTTTCCATATGCGCCGGCATCTGCGCAGATGGGTTTGGACGGAAGGGACAGCGATCTCCTCCTCCAGATCAGGGAACAGGGGGGGTTGGTAGCCCAGGGAGGCCATGAATGGCGATAGACCCGTGGAAGCGTTTAGCAGTGTGTTATGGGCGTATTCGACCCAGGGCAGCTGTGAGCTCCAGGTGGTGGGGCTGGCGTGGGTGATGCAGCGAAGTGCCGCCTCCATCTCCTGGTTGGCTCGCTCTGACTGACCATTTGACTGGGGGTGAAACCCAGAGGAGAGGCTGGAGGTGGCGCCAAGAGCCTTGCAGAAGGCCCGCCACACCTGTGAGGTGAACTGGGGGCCTCTGTCTGACACGATGTCCGCGGGGATGCCATGCAGGCAGAACACGTGTCGGAATAGGAGGTCGGCGGTCTCCCTTGAGGAGGGAAGCTTGGGGAGAGCGACGAAGTGAGCGGCCTTTGAGAAGCGGTCAATGATGGTTAGGATGGTGGAATTACCCTCTGACAAGGGTAGACCGGTGACGAAGTCGAGGGCGATGTGTGACCAGGGACGGCTGGGGATGGGTAGGGGCTGTAACAACCCGGAATGGGGGCGGGTCGAGGTCTTGTTCCGGGCGCAAGTTGCACACGCCGAGAATAAACGAGCGGACATCCTTGTCCATGGTGGACCACCAAAAACGCCGACGGATGAAGTCCAAGGTGCGGGTGATACCTGGGTGGCAGGTAAGCCGGGAGGAGTGCGCCCAGGTCAGAACCTTGGACCTAACCGCGTCAGGAACGAACATACGGTTAGGGGGGCCGAGACCGGGATCTGGCTGTTGCCTCTGTGCCAGACGAACCGCGGACTCCACCTCCCAGGTGAGAGTGGCAACGAGGCAAGTGGGTGGCAGAATGGTCTCGGGGTCAGTGCCGGGGTCCACAGGAGAGTACAGGCGGGACAGAGCATCTGGCTTGACGTTCTGGGAGCCGGGACGGTAGGTGAGGGAGAAATTGAACCGACCAAAGTATAAGGCCCACCTGGCCTGGCGGGAATTTAGCCTCTTGGCAGACTGGATGTAAGCGAGATTGCGATGATCGGTCCAAACAATGAATGGGAGCTCAGCGCCCTCCAACCAATGCCGCCACTCTTCCAACGCAAGCTTGACCGCTAAGAGCTCTCGGTTGCCAACGTCGTAATTGCGCTCCGGCTGGGACAACCTTCGAGAGAAGAAGGCGCAGGGATGGAGCTTGTTGGTCGGCGGGTGAACGTTGGGACAGGAACCGCGCCCACTCCGGGTGTCGAGGCATCGACCTTCCACCACGAACTGGAGTGAAGGATCAGGTTGGGTGAGGATGGGGGCGGATACGAACCGCTGTTTGAGGCCCTGAAAGGCGGTCTCCGCCTCTGGCGTCCAAGCAAAGGGGGTCTTGGTGGACGTCAAGGCTGTGAGGGGTGCCGCGATCTGGCTGTAAACCACGTATAAACCGACGGTAGAAGTTGGCAAAGCCAAGGAACTGTTGCAATCTCTTGCTTGCGGGTTGGGGGGGGGGCCACCCCAGCCACCGCAGAGACCTTAGAGGGGTCCATCCTCAACCTGGCGCCTGGCTGATTATGTACCCCAAGAAGGAAAATGGAAGGAACGTGAAACTCGCACTTCTCCGCCTTAACGTACAGCCTGTTCTCCAACAACCTCTGCAGGACCTGTCGGACATGGACCCGGTGCTCCTCCATGGATTTGGAGAAGATGAGTATGTCGTCTTATGTAGACGAAAAACGGTGTGTGGTTCAACATGTCCCGGAGGACATCATTGACCAAAGACTGAAAGACTGCGGGGGCATTAGTGAGGCCGAAGGGCATTACCAGATATTCGTAGTGGCCCAAAGGGGTATTAAAGGCCGTCTTCCATTCGTCGCCCCTCCGAATGCGGACCAGGTGATATGCATTGCGCAGATCTAGTTTGGAGAAGACGGAGGCTCCATGAAGGGGAACGAAGGCGGAACTGATGAGAGGTAACGGGTATTTATTCTTAATGGTGATGTCGTTCAGACCACGGTAGTCGATGCAGGGGCGAAGCGATTTATCCTTCTTGCTGACGAAGAAGAACCCCGCTCCAACAGGTGATGACGAAGGGCGGATAATTCCAGCGGCGAGGGATTCTCCTATGTACTCCTCCATAGATTCGCGTTCTGGGCGAGAAAGGTTAAACAGACGGCTGCTAGGAAGGGGGGCTCCGGGGAGGAGGTCGATGGCGCAGTCATAAGGGCGGTGGGGGGGCAAGGTCAAGGCATGGGACTTACTGAAGACCGTTCCGAGGTCGTGATACTCTTTCGGGACGGAGGTCAGGTTAGGAGGTTCAGGAGCGGGCTCGAGCTCAGTCGTCCGAGGGCCCTGAGCGGACAGCAAACACTGGGACAGGCAATGGGTACTCCAAGACAAGATGCGCCCAGTTCCCCAATCGACCTGAGGGTTGTGGATGCGCAACCAGGGGTAGCCGAGGACAACCTGGGAGAAGGGGCTGGAAATCACCAGGAGGGATATGGTTTCCTGGTGATTACCGGAGGACAAGCAGGTTGAGCGGGACGGTGCGATGCTCCCGACGCTCCACCCGCGTGAGGGTCCTCCCGTCTAGGGCCTGGGTCTCGATTGGGAGATCGAGAGGGATGGTGTTGATCCTCAGACGCCTAACCAATTCCTGGTCGATGAAGCTGTCATCCGCACCGGAGTCCAAGAGAATGGAAAGCGGAAGGGACTGATCTCGCCACGAGAGGACGGCTTCAAGGAGGGGACGGGAGACTGAGGGACTACAAGAGCGGCTCGCCAGTATCCCTCGGATTACTGACGAGCCCGTTCTTTTCCCGAGAGGGCGGGACATCCGGATCGGAGATGACCCGAAGTACCGCAATACAAACAAGCCCCCGATCGGAGGCGACGTTCCCTCTCCTCGGGAGTAAGGTGTGTGCGTCCAATCTGCATCGGCCTCGGGGGAAGAGAACCGCACATAGGGAGGAGTAACGGCGACCGGGTGGGATGACTGAGTCGCGGCCGGTGACTCGGAAGGGGGCGTGGCGAAAGTATGGGTGCTTCTCTCTTTGCGTCTCTCGCGCAAACGATTGTCCATATGAATGGCGAGAGAAATGAGATGGTCCAAGTCCCTCGGTTCCTCCCAGGAGGTTAAACAGTCCTTCAGCTCGCTACTGAGTGCGTTTTGGAAAGCCCCCTGCAGCGCTTCCTCGTTCCAGCCGCTCTCAGCCGCGAGGGTCCGGAACTCAACCGCGAAGGAGGCTACGCTGCGTGATCCTGGCGAAGCTGTAGGAGACGTTGGGAGGCCTCCTTGCCCCGGACAGGATGATCGAAGACCTTCCGCATGTCTTCAGTGAAGGCGCCGTAGTCGAAACAGACCTCAGACCCGCGTTCCCCACACCGGCCGCAGCCCACGCGAGGAGCCTCACCACTCAGCGAACCGATCAGGTAGGCAATCCTTAGGATCTTTCGGTGGGGTAGGTCTGGGGCTTGCATCTCGAAGACAAGGGAACACTGTGTGAGAAAAGGGCCGGCAGGAATCCTAGGTCCCCTCCGTAACGTTGGGGGGCTGGGATGGCCGGTTCCCGGGGAGAAACCGACGAGCCCGGGGCGGGGCCTGGTGGTTCTGGAGCGACGGGGGAGCTGCGAACGGACAGCTAAGGTCAGCTCACGGAGGGCGGTGGTGATCTCCTGCAGGGCCTGATCGTGTTGGCCCAAGAGAGTCCCTTTGGCGGGAGATCATGGCCCTAAGCCCCTCTGTGTCCGCTTGGGTCCATGGTTGGCCAGTTCGTTACTGGTTAAGGGTACAAGCAACTGGGACCCAAACGGCTGAACACAGGAGAGAGCGGAGACAGGGTCAAAGGGTAAACGGAATTTATTGGGGCAATCGTTCGGGGGGTCAGGAGAGCGGAGTCCGGGACCGGGAGGGCAAGCGTGCAGGCGGGGCAAGGGACGAGTCGTCAGGCAGGCGAGGATCGGGAACCGGCAGGAGAGTCAGACAGGCAGGGGTAGGAGAGCAGGCAGGATAGTCAGACAGGCGGGGGTCGGAGAGCAGGCAGGATAGTCAGACAGGCAGGGATCAGGAACCGGCAGGAGAGTCAGACAGGCAGGGGTCGGAGAGCAGGCGGGGTAGTCAGACAGGCGAGGATCAGGAACCGGGAGGTGAGTCAGACAGGCAGGGGTCGGAGAGCAGGCGGGGTAGTCAGACAGGCGAGGATCAGGAACCGGCAGGATCAGTGGGTATCAAGAATGCTGGTAGGACCGCGAGAGACTATGAAGTTATCAAACGACGAACTGGCGTCGGATGAACGGAGACTGCTGGCTTAAGTAGGGGACTGGTGATTGGGGATAGGAGACAGGTGGGTTGCTGGAGAGGACCAGTTACGACCCACGGCCACTAGAGGTGGGTGTTGGACCGCGTAGCAACATTGAGTCCCAGGCAGTAGCTACGTTTTCACTTTTCTTTCCTTTTTATTTTCAGTTAAACAGTAGCTCGCTATTTTCTCTTGCCATTAACCTTTAGGTAAAAAACCTTTAAAGATAAACAGAAACATAGAAAACACACATGAATATCAGCAATACACACAACAATAAACCGACACCAACATGTGCAAAATAATTGACTTTCTCAGATATAAATTCTTGTACAAAATATACTGGAATTTTAAACTTAAAAAGTACACAAACAACGCAGAAGTTACATTTTTCAATTGTGGAACATTCAATAATAAAGTATTAAATGCATAAACCATCACTTATACAAAAACGGCTACTGCAGCCTCACCATCACCTTATTTCTAACAAGTGACAACTTAGTTTACAGTTCACGGTATAGGCGGACAACATTGCATCCCCACTTGCAACAAATGCTGCGGTTAGAAGCTATTAATAGCACAAACAACGTTACCGGAGCAGCGGCAGACTTTGATGGAAAAGATCGGAAGCAGGCTACATTCTCTTACCGGCTGCCTCTCCAGATTTCAAAGATGTTCAGTATGTACAATACAAGAGTTCTTATTTCACACATTTGCTGTGGTTTTCTAACAGCTCTCTTGTTCTCTCTCGTGCCTCCTTGAAGCTCAACTAAACACCTGCTGCTCGTGTCTGCGTCGCGTGTATGACGTAGCTTATTTTTGCGTTGGTCAGAACTTTGCGTCAACCATTAGTTGAGCTGGTGAGTCCTTCCGCTCCCAATTTAAAATTAAATCACTATTTTTTGTCGGTTAATTTTTTCTTTTCTTTTTTCTTAAACCCCAAAGTAAAATTAAAACCACAGTTTGACTCGACACCTCCCACTCGATCTTTCCGGTAGACATACTGGGAAGGTCGCCACCTCAAACTCAATTTAAAGAGATCTACCGTCAGTGAGTCACTTGTTCTTCAACAGGCAACAGAACAACCAGTCGCCGGACATCTCTGTGAAGGATAGTAGCTTGGACCTTCAAGTTCGGCCCATCAGTTTTTGGTTTCTTCACGCTTCCAGGTCTAATCACAGGAACACTGTAGCTTGGGAAGACCCTGACATTCACATCCCTCACAATGCCTTTGCCGTCTGGATTTGTGCTGATGACTCTGCCAAGCTTGAACTGTCCCCTCATTGCGTTTTGGTCACACAGCCAGACGATGTCCCCAACAGCGACATTTCTCTCTGTGATGTGCCACTTGCTTCTCACGAAAAGGTTGGGGCCAGCCAGCTGACTCCAGCTCTTCCAGAACTTGGTCACTTCAGATTGCATCGCTCTGAGCCTTTTGTAAGGGTAGCTACTAGTAAAGTCAAAGGCCTTGACGTCTCCACTTTGAGAAGCTCGTCCAAGCAAAAGGGAATTCGGTGTTACATACTGAATACAGCCTTCCCGGCTATGCATCCTTGCATCAATTGGACGCTCATTCGCAAGGTTGGCTGCCAAGTACAGGGCTGTGTGAGACTCACTGTAACTCAATCCAGACTCCTTCCCAAGACTCTGGAGCGCCTTCTTTACGATGCGCACAGCGGCTTCTGCAGCACCATTTCTGTGTGGGGAATCAGCAGGATGGATTTTCCACTCCCACACGGTTCTATTCCTTGCAGCAGTCTCCTCCAAGGCAGCTTTATTCTGGCTATCCAAGAATCTGTACAGTTCTTCCAGGGCCGGCTTTGCACCTATGAAGTTGGTACCCGGGTCTGACCAGATCTTTCTTGGATGTCCCCCGGATTGCTGTGAACCTTTGGTAGGCCATCAGGAACGCCTCAGTGGACACAGAGTTTGCCAGTTCAGTGTGGATGGCTCTGCTGGCCATGCAGCAGAAGACCACACCCCACACCTTCAGAGTCACTCTTCTCTTGACATCATCATTCACCTGGAAGGGTCCAAAAAGGTCCACAGAGGTGTACTCAAAAGGTGCTGCAGGTTCAGTCCTCTCAGGCGGCAAATCACCCATCACTTGCTGGCACTTTCTTGCTTTTGCCTTCCTGCAGACCAGGCAGCCTTCAACGACCTGTTGGGCTATTCTCCTTCCTCTTACAACCCATGCCTTCCTTCTCATCTTGAGCAGGGTCCCAGCCACTCCGTCATGACCCTCACCATGAGACTCTCGAGCTAGCAATGTAGACACCCATGAGTCACAAGGTAAGAGGGGGATGGCGACACTGTCTTCTTTGAAGCCCTGCACTCTTCCACCACAGACAAAGAGCCCAGAGTCCTCTTTATAGACCACAAGCCTGTCTGTTGTAGTGCTTGGGAAATTTGCGCCCTCTTGTGCAGCAAGGAAAAGGTCTCGCAGCACATCTTTCCTTTCTTGGACAGAGACGACTCTGGTTAAATGGACTGCCTCCCACTTTGGTCTATTCGGGATCCGGTTTGGTCCAAGGAACCTTCTAGCTGCCCTCCAGATCCAAGCAATGGTCTTAACAAGTCTGGTAAGGCTGCTGAACCGTTTGATGTCCACAAGGCTTTGGATTGCTGACCCTGCGGGTGGTCTCTGTTGATCTACTTGGACATGGTCCCCTTTCCGTCCTGGTCCCATTGCCTGGGCCCTCGTCAGAGCAGCCACAGAGGCTTTCTTTTGCAGTTTGTTGATGCTCTCTCTGGCAGCAGTAGCAATTTCTTTTGCAGATTTGATCGGCCACTCACACACAGGAAGGCTCAGGAACTCTGGACCATTCTGCCACTCTGAGTCTTCATCAAGTTGTTTGGGGCCGCTTCCTCTCGTGATTAGGTCTGCAATGTTCTGCGGACCAGGGATCCACCACCAGTCCTGGACTTGTGAGTTGCTTTGGATTTCTCCTATCCGATTTGCAAAGAAAGTTTGATAGCCATAGCTCTCTCTTTGGATTGCGCCAAGAACGGTCTGGCTGTCGACAAGATGGAACCCCTTCTCAACTTTGATTTGGCTGTGCTTTTCAAAGTACCTCTTCAGGCGGGACGCAAACACTGCTCCACATACCTCTGATTTCACAGCATCGCCCTTCTGATCCAAAGGGGTTAGTTTGGCTTTAGACTCCACCAGCTTGATGATGGGGCCTTGTTTAGAGCTCCACCTCAGATACATCACTGCTCCGTAGGCATGCTCGCTCCCATCTGAGAATGTAACTGCCCACGGCTTACCAGTATGGCATGAAGGAGTTAGAGCCCTGGTGAATTTGACCTTGCCGAGCTGGACATATTGTTCAAAAAGCTCAATTGCATCTTCCCTGAGGCCCTCTGAGAGCGCTGTGTCCCATGTGTCTTTAGGCTGTGGGCAACTTTGTCGTTTTCCATTTGGGCTCTTTGGCAAGATGCTTTTCTGTTCTGAGGAAAGTGGCCTCAACAGCTCCCCTGTTGTTCGGGAGTGAAACTGGGTCTTCTATCCAGGGGTACTTGGCATGCCAATGCGGATCCTTGCTGTGGCAGTCACCTGGACACTTGGTCCACTCCAGCACCTGACTGAGCAACTCTCTTCTTGTCAGGGGATTGGGAGTCTGAGGCCTAACCTGTTCTTGCAGGAGGTTCTGACCAAGCCGCATCTTTTGCTTCCTCTTTGAGAAATTTATGGAAGTCATGACATGAAGCCTGTCTTCCCCAACAATGTAGCCATGGCCGAGTGCCTTATTGTCGTCATCACCCATTTGATTTGGGAGGGCCAAGGTTCCCTCTTTGGCTCTTGCGCTGCTGTCTGGCTCGTCCTGCCTCCCACTTTGCTCAGAGAACACCCACGGCTTGAGCTGAAATCCTCCAGCCTTCAGGATGCTCTCGACGCTTGTAGTGATGGCTCTCAGGCGGTCGAGGTCATTTTGCGATGTCAGGACATCATCGACATAGCTGTCCTGCTGGAGTATCCGGCACTCCTCCTCAAGGTGTATGACGAGCCACGTTCGGGGCTACTCGCGGTCCAACACCCCCATCTAGTGGCTGTGCTTGGCGTCGCTGGTCCTCATCTCACCCACCCACCTGCCTGCAATTCTACCAATCCACCAGAGTTCGCCACTACAATCAGTGGAGGTGACTTCACGATCCTCAAGCCACACAGAGTTGTACATCTTTTTTATGTCACCCAAAGCAGACGTACACCCCAGCCTCTGAACTTCAGGATGGACTGCACTGGATCTCGAGCCTGGACCCCTTGGTAACCATCTCTCCTCCTCTCTAGTTCTCCCCTTCCCACCGAACCCCTGCCTGCCTGACTACCCGCCTGTCGTTTGATCCTCGCCTGTCTGACTCTCCTGCCGGTTCCTGATCCTCGCCTGTCTGACTCTCCTTCTGGTTTCCTGATCCTTCGCCTGTCTTGACTCTCCTTCTGGTTCCTGATCCTCGCCTGGCTGACTCTCCTTCTGGTTCCTGATCCTCGCCTGTCCTGACTCTTCCTGCCGGTTCCTGATCCTCGCCTGTCTGGACTCTCCTGCCGGTTCTGATCCCCCGCCTGTCTGACTACCCCGCTGGTTCTTGATCCCTGCTTGTCTGACTATCGGAATAAACCCATCTTCCCTTCCACCTCGTCTCAGTACCTCTGTGTCCAGCGCTTGGGTCCTACTGTTCGCTACCCTAACAGTACGAACTGGCCAGCATGGACCCAGCTGACGCAGAGGCCTTTCCGACCACTGGTGAGTCTTGCCCAGTTGTGAAGGTGGTTGACTCCTGGATGTCGTGTCAGATACGACTATGGTTGCTGCTGCTTTAAGATCCTGGCAGGGAGTTCCTCATATTTACTGGCGGCGGTCCTCATTGACCTGGTGAAGTGAGTGTTGGATGCATGGGCTGACACGGCGATGCTCTCAAACAGGTCTGGGTGAGTCCCTCCAACGGTCTTCCCCAACGGTCCGTCCCACAGCACAAGGTCTCCAACAACTCTAATTCGCTGAGGTGCCAGCTTACCCTCTGTCTGGTCATTCAGCTGCTCCAGTGCTCTCTGGTGTTTTGAGATGCAGCCCCAGACCTACCCCACGGACAGGTCGCGGATCGCCTACCTGATCGGCTCTCTGCGGGGGGAGGCTCTCGCTTGGGCAGGCGGCCGTGTGGGAACGCGTTCCGCGGTCTGCTCCGACTTCGACGCCTTCACCGAGGAAATGCGGAAGGTGTTCGACCACCCGGTGCGGGGTAGGGAGGCCTCCCAACGTCTCCTGCATCTGCGCCAGGGATCCCGCAGCGTTGCTTCCTTCGCGGTCGAGTTCCGGACCCTCGCGGCTGAGAGCGGTTGGAACGAGGAGGCTCTGCAGGGGGTTTTTTTGAACGCGCTGTCTAACGAAGTTAAGGACCAGCTGACCTCCTGGGAGGAGGCGCCGGATTTGGACCAGCTGATCTCGCTCGCTATTCGGGTGGACAATTCGGCTACGCGGAGCGCCGCAGAGAGAAGACTTCAACATTCGAGCCCCACTTCCGCCTTCCAGCTGTCTTGCAGCTCCCCGGTTCCCTCTTCCGGTCTCCGTCCCGCCTCGCAACGAACGGTCCCGGTCCCCCGAGCCCATGCAGATTGGACGCACACAACTCTCTCCCGAGGAGAGGGAACGACGCATGTGCGCTCCGGAGCTTGTCTCTATTTGTGGGCTATCAGGCCCACCTCGCGGTCTGGATGTCCCTCCCTCTCGGGAAAAGAACGGGCTCGCCAGTAACTCGAGGGATTCTTGGCGAGCCGCTCCCAAGTGATTTCCTCGTTCTGTCGTTCAGCTTGCTTGCAGTCTTTGAGGCGTGATGTAGTTCGTGTCCGAAGCCAGGTCGATCAAGGTCCCGATCTTCTGTCCAGCATTGGCTGTTACTTCAAGGAGCATCATTATGACCGGGAACTCTTGTACACCACCTTCAATGAGATGCTTGGGACTGTGCGAGGGACTTTGAGGCGATCGGACACCGTTCCCTCTTGGACCTTCCCATTGAGACCCAGGCACTAGATGGGAGGACGCTCACGCGGGTGGAGCACCGTACCGTCCCAATCAACCTGCTCGTGTCAGGGAATCACCACGAGCTAATTTCCCTTCTGGTGATTTCTAGTCCCTTCTCCCCTGTCGTCCTGGGTTATCCCTGGTTCCAGACACACAACCCCCAAGTCGATTGGAGAACGGGACGAGTCATGTCTCATGGGAGTACGCTCTGTCTGTCACCAGTGCTTGCGGTCCGCTCAGTCTCCTCGGGCGCCAGAACTTCGAGGCCCGCAGCTGTCCCTCCTGACCTGTCCTCCATCCCGGAGGAGTACCACGACCTCGGGGCGGTGTTCAGCAAGCTCTATGCCTTGTCCTTGCCCCCTCACCGTCCTTATGACTGCGCTATTGATCTCCTTCCCGGAGCCCCCCTCCCTGGCAGTCGTCTGTTCAACCTCTCTTCCGTCCCGAACGGGAAGTCAATGGAGGAGTACATTGGGGAGTCTCTCGCGGCTGGAATCATCCGTCCGTCTTCCTCACCTGTGGGAGCGGGTTTTTTCTTTGTTGGGAAGAAAGGATGGTTCACTGCGACCCTGTATTTGACTACCGGTGGCCTGAACGACATCACGGTGAGGAAACAAGTTACCCCTTGCCCCTCATCAGTTCCGCCTTTGTCCCTCTCCACGGAGCCTCTGTCTTCTCAAAGCTGGATTTACGCAACGCTTACCACTTGGTCCGCATCCGGGAGAGGGGACGAGTGGGAAGACCGCGTTCAACACCCCACTAGGCCACTTTGAGTACCTAGTCCATGCCCTTCGGTCTCACCAATGCTCCCGCTGTCTTCCAGTCCTTGGTGAATGATGTCCTCCGGGACATGTTGAACCACACCGTCTTCGTCTATATTGACGACATACTCATTTTTTCCAAGTCCGTGGAGGAGCACAGGGTTCATGTTAGACAGGTCCTGCAGAGGTTGCTCGAGAACAGGCTTTATGTCAAGGCAGAGAAGTGCGAGTTTCACGCTAAATCCGTCTCCTTCCTGGGCTACATTATTAGCCAGGGCCAGGTCGAGATGGATCCCTCCAAGGTCTCTGCGGTGGCGGAGTGGCCCTCTCCCTCTACTCGCAAGAGATTGCAGCAGTTCCTGGGGTTTGCTAATTTTTACCGGCGCTTTATTCGCGGCTACAGCCAAGTCGCGGCACCCTCTCACGGCCTTGACCTCCACCAAGAACACCTTCACCTTGGACACCAGAGGCTGAGACCGCCTTCCAGGGCCTCCAAGCGGCACTTTCATTTCTGCTCCCATCCTCATCCAGCCTGACCCCTCTCTCCAGTTTGTTGTGGAGGTCGACGCCTCGGACACCGGAGTGGGCGCGGTGCTTTCCCAGCGTTCCCCCTCCGATCACAAGCTTCACCCCTGTGCCTTCTTCTCCCGAAGGTTGACCCCGCCTGAGCGGAACTATGACGTCGGCAACCGCGAACTCTTGGCTGTCAAACTCGCTTTGGAGGAGTGGAGACATTGGCTGGAGGGTGCGGAGCACCCTTTTATCGTTTGGACCGACCACCGCAACTTGGCCTACATTCAGTCCGCAAGGAGGCTGAACTCCCGGCAGGCCAGGTGGGCCCTCTACTTCGGCCGGTTCAACTTCTCCCTCACCTACCGTCCCGGCTCCCGGAATGTTAAGCCGGATGCCCTTTCCCGCCTGCATTCCCCGGAGGACCCCTGCTCTGAACCCGAAACCATCCTGCCCCCCACGTGCTTGATCGCCTCTCTCACCTGGGAGGTAGAGTCGGCGGTACGTCTGGCGCAGGAACAGCAGCCGGATCCCTTAACCGGTCCCCCTAACCGCTTGTTCGTCCCTGACTCGGTACGGTCCAGGGTACTGACCTGGGCGCATTCCTCCCGGCTAACCTGCCATCCTGGCATCACTCGTACCTTGGACTTCCTCCGTCGCCGGTTCTGGTGGTCAACCATGGATGCGGACGTCCGCTCGTTCATCTCTGCGTGTACGGTCTGCGCCCGGAATAAGACCTCGACCCGCCCTCGTTCTGGCCTTCTGCGGCCCTTACCCATCCCTAGCCGCCCTTGGTCACACATCGCCCTGGACTTCGTCACTGGTCTACCCACGTCTGTAACACCACCATCTTGACAGTGATTGACCGTTTCTCCAAGGCCGCGCACTTCATCGCTCTCCCCAAGCTCCCCTCTTCAAGGGAGACCGCCGACCTCATGGTCAGAAACGTGTTCCGGTTGCATGGCATTCCCACTGACATTGTCTCCGACAGAGGCCCCCAGTTCTCCTCCCAAGTCTGGCGCGCGTTCTGTAAAGCCCTTGGTGCCACACCCAGTCTGTCCTCCGGATTTCACCCCCAGTCAAATGGACAATCCGAGCGAGCCAACCAGGAGATGGAGGCCGCTCTCCGCTAAGTCACCCACGCCAGTCCCACCTCTTGGAACTCTCAGCTCCCTGGGTCGAAATATTGCCCACAACACCCTGGTGAACGCTTCCACAGGACTTTCCCC
Source organism: Melanogrammus aeglefinus (assembly GCA_900291075.1). NCBI lineage: Eukaryota > Metazoa > Chordata > Actinopteri > Gadiformes > Gadidae > Melanogrammus > Melanogrammus aeglefinus. The sequence continues at coordinate 4,846 of OLKM01004475.1, read as the reverse complement.
TTTCATGGCTTCACTGGGATACCAGCCACCCCTTTTTCCTGAATTGGAGGCCGAAATTGCGGTTCCGTCTGTCCAGACCCACCTGCGCAGGTGCCGGCGCATTTGGAGACGCGCTCGCGCTGCGCTGACCCGTGCATCCTCCCGCTCCCAGCTGCAGGCCAATAAGCGTCGTCTACCTGCCCCCCAGTACGCTCCCGGACAGAAGGTTTGGCTTCGGGCAAAGGATCTTCCCTTGAAGGGAGTTCCGCTTAAGCTTTCTCCCCGTTTCATCGGTCCCTTCGAGATCGAGACGATCATTAACCCCTGTGCCGTTCGCCTTAAACTTCCCCCATCTCTTCGGGTGCATCCGACCTTCCATGTCTCCCAGGTCAAGCCCGTCTCCACTAGCCCGTTGCTCCCTCCTCCCCGCCTCCACCTCCGCCCAGGGTCATTGACAACCACCCGGCGTGGACGGTCTCCATCGGCTCCTGGATGTGCGGCGCCGGCGGCGGCGGGGATACCAGTACCTTGTTGATTGGGAGGGATACGGTCCGGAAGAGCGCTCCTGGGTCCGCGGGAAGAGTATCCTGGATCCTTCCCCTCATTCGGGAACTTCCACCGGGATCACCCATCCGTGGTTGGGCGTCCGCCAGGAGGCGTCCCGTAGAGGGGGGGGTACTGTTACGCCACGTCCGGCTACTCGGTCCAACACCCCCGTCTAGTGGCTGCTTGGCGTCGCTGGTCCTCATCTCACCCACCCACCTGCCTGCAATCTACCAATCACCGTTCCTACTTCAGGCCGGGGATCTCCGATCAGCCGGCGCCAGTTCGTCGTTTACTCAACATAGTTAGTATCGGTTCCTACCAGCGTTATTTGAATATCTGTTCGAGCCTGACCCTTCGGTAACCATCTCTCTCCTCTCTAGTTCTCCCTTCCCATCACCGAACCCTGCCTGCCTGACTACCCGCCTGTCGCTGTCGTTTGATCCTCGCCTGTCTGACTCTCCTGCCGGTTCCTGATCCTCGCCTGTCTGACTCTCCTGCCGGTTCCTGATCCTCGCCTGTCTGACTCTCCTTCTGGTTCCTGATCCTCGCCTGTCTGACTCTCCTTCTGGTTCCTGATCCTCGCCTGGCTGACTCTCCTTCTGGTTCCTGATCCTCGCCTGTCTGACTCTCCTGCCGGTTCCTGATCCTCGCCTGTCTGACTCTCCTGCCGGTTCCTGATCCCCGCCTGTCTGACTACCCCGCTGGTTCTTGATCCCTGCTTGTCTGACTATCGGAATAAACCCATCTTCCCTTCCACCTCGTCTCAGTACCTCTGTGTCCAGCGCTTGGGTCCTACTGTTCGCTACCCTAACACCAGCGGTGCATGAACTGAGGGAGGCTGGGAGGTCTCTCTGGCATTGGCAAGCTGTGCGATACACCCTGCTGGCTTGTCTCAATGTTCACCCTTGAAGACAGCATATTCTCCCAGCTCCTCGTTCTCAGAGTCTCGCCACAGGAATCTGTGGAGGTGCACTTCACGATCTCAAAGCCACACAGAGTTGTACATCTTTTTTATGTCACCCAAAGCAGCGTACACCCCACCTCTGAACTTCAGGAGGACTGCACGGATCGGGTTGAGGACGTCCGGACCTTTCATCAGCATGTCATTCAGGCTCACACCTCTGAATTTCTGGCTGCTGTTCCAGACGAGCCTCACTGGTGTCGTGATCGAGTGTGGATTTGGAGCGATGAGGTGGCTGACATACCATACTGGCCCGGTCCAGTTGGTAATCATATCTTTGGAGAGCTTCATTGCAGCACCTCTATGCGACCATGTCATGGACTTGGGCAGCATAGGCAGCTTTCCATTTGGGCTCTTTGGCAAGATGTTTTTCTGTTCTGAGGAAAGTGGCCTCAACAGCTCCCCTGTTGTTCGGGAGTGTGAAAACTGGGTCTTCTATCCAGGGGTACTTGGGCATGCCAATGCGGATCCTTGCTGTGGCAGTCACCTGCGACGTACGTGAGTCCATCTCTCACTACCTCGAGTTCCCGTTCCTCAGCAAGGGTCATCTCTTTCCACCTGGCTGCAGTTTCCACAGCTGAACAGCCCCCCCCCCCCCCCCCCCCCCCCCCCCCCCCCCACACTGCCCCACCTCTTGGATCGCAGGCAGCGCCAATACTGTCCATCTCCACCATTCCAGGAGTCTTGCCCAGTTGTGAAGGTGTTGACTCCTGGAATGTCGTGGCAGATACGACTGTCGCTGCTGCTTTAAGATCCTGTCGGGGAGTTCCTCTATTTACTGGGCGCGTCCTCATTGACCTGTTGAGTGAGTGTTGGATGCATGGCTGACCGGCGATGCTCTCCAAACAGTCTGGGTGTAGTCCCTCCAACGGTCTTCCCCAACGGTCCGTCCCACAGCACAAGGTCTCCAACAACTCTAATTCGCTGAGGTGCCAGCTTACCCTCTCTGTGACTAATCAGCAAGCTTATCTCCTTGGGTCTTGTGAGGTCATCGGCTGGGATGTCATGAAAGAACTTTTGCAGTTGTCTCGTGGTTACGCCCTTGTAGACATCTGCAATGTTGTCCAGTCCATAGCAAATCAACTGGTGGGATTGAAGGGTTCCTCTGGGAGTCTCTACTCTGGTCTTTAACAGGTACCTCTTCGTTTCCACGTGAGCCTCATCCCCCAACCCATGACAAACAAAGGGTATTCCTCGCTTCTGAGGTTCAGCTTGCTTGCAGCTTTGTGGGTGATGTTAGTCGTGTCGAAGCCAGGTCGATCAAGTCCCCGATCTTCTGTCCCAGCATCTTGGCTGTATACTCAAGGGTAGCATCTTATGACGGGACTCTTGTAGACCACCTTAATGAGATGGCTTGGTGACTGTGTGAGGGTCTTTTGAGGCGGCGTTTCGAGAAGGCATCCCGACACTGTTTTGCAAGTTCTGGGGAGAGTTTTCTTATGAAGTCCTCCTGGTCCAGCAGTGTACTTTTCCTTGCTTCCCCAGAATGGTGTCTACCCCTGTTCTGGACAGCATGCTCCTTTCATCAGCATTTGGACACAGGTTAGTAGTGATGACCACGGACCATCCTTGCGTTCTGGATGCCTCAGGAAAGGTGGGTTTGCAGATGGCCAAGTCATCATGGTTTCGAGCACCTCTACATGACCCTAGGCCCTTAGCTTTTACGCCGCATTTCCTCTCTGCTGGCTTTAGGGCTGCGGAATTTCTTGCAGGAAATAACAGCCTTGCTCTGTGGCTTCTCGTACCACAGATGAACATCCTGCCTGGGCACCATCAGACTGTGTCTTGTTGTGGCGTGTCTTTGAATCAGATCTTGCTTCTTTTCTGGTTCCTCATCCATCAGTTGTCGAGTTGCTCGTAAATGAATTCCTTGCTTCTTTCAGGATTGCAACACACAGTTTAGATTGCTATGTTCCGACAACAGATTTGACAATCGCCACATAGACAGCCATTCTTCTTTCAGATTTTCAGGAGTTACATCGATGGACTTTATGACCATCGGATTCTTGATTGCCCTCGGTGTCTCCCAGGCACTCACATCCTGCAATGCCTTCTCACTCTTGAATCAATTCCACTATCTTTCGTGGTTGGTGACTCCTAACAGCTGGCATTTTCTGCAACTCTTCCACAATTTCACATGGCGATGGCGGTTGGTGTCCCCTACATTTCCAAGACACGGAAAACCGTTTTGCAGTGTTTTAGGTGTGTGAGCCTGTGTCTCTGGTGATTTTTCATCCAGCGTCCAGGCAACTGGAAGTTCTTACCTCTTTTTAAGCCTTGGGGTTCACTTTGCCTTTGCAGCGCTTCCCCTCGTTCCTCCATCTATGGAAATCTCGTCTTAACCCTGATTGTGGCTGCGGAGGATTTAGGGGGCAGTCCACGTCTGTCTTTTAATCCTCTCTTCAGCTTATACATGTGAATTCACGCCATCTCAAGACACAAGCACAGGAACTGTCGAGGTCTAGCTCTCTAGTCAGTCCTTGGATGACTCTTCACTTCTCGATCTGACTGGAACCCATCGCCTATCCAGCGTCATGCAATCCTACTTTGCCGTCTTTTTGGTCTTGCCATGGTGAGCTGAATCATAGCTCTTGTTTCTACCTCGGTCTATGCAGCGTGCGTTGCACTTCTACTCTGGCTTCCCAGTGACGTGAAAACACTCATTGGCCAGAGTTGGACCACGCACCGTTTTGGACAAGCGTATTCCTTCACTTTAGAATCACTTGTCAATGCAGTGTTTAGGTCAGGTCGAAGCCTTTTCTGTCTGTTAACACTGCCCTCTTTTCAGCGCCCAGCTCCGCCTCTTTCAAAGCAAATAAGCCTTGGCTTCCAAGTCATCATTTACATCTAGACTTTTCCGCAGCTTAGAGAGTGCATTAACCATTTCAAGCTCTGTCAGAGAGATCTCGTCAGGTCCTCTGCAGATGTTGCCAGCGGAAAAGCTCTCTTCGCACGTTCTCTCCATTTTCAGCTTCGCCCTCTTTCCCTGTTCAAGTGACGCGTACGGTGACGATAAGAGTTGTTTTATTGGATTTAATCCGTCTTGATTTTCTTGGTTCCATTCCTGGAACTCCGCGGTTTGTACTGTCAGTGTCCGGTTTTTGCTGTTTTGTAACTTTTTCCCCAAACTTGAAAGATGAACTGAATCTATGGACGTCTTGGAGGAACTGATTCTCTCCAATGTACATACTGATGTCCCAGGCAGTGCTACGTTTGCACTTTTCTTTCCTTTTATTTTCAGTAGTAAACAGTAGCTCGCTATTTTCTCTGGCATTAAACCTTAAGGTAAAAAACCTTTAAAGTAAACGGACATAGAACACACACATGCAATATCAGCCGAGACTACAACACAACAATAAA
>OLKM01004474.1:0-22158 GCA_900291075.1 Melanogrammus aeglefinus | reverse complement strand
ACTCTAGTTAGTTAACCCTTAGATGAGCGGAAACCTTTCTAGGTTTTTTCAGTTTCACAAAGCTACTAGTTTCTCAGCGTTTACTACTGAGATGCTTACAGATCTATAACTCCTTTCTTCCAATGGACAGACAAAATAGCCTCATAGTGTGTTATTCTAATCTTCTGTTTTTCTTACTCGCTAGCAGGGTATTTACCTTTCCAATGCCAACCCCGCCATAGCTTTCTCCCTGCTCTCTAGTTGTTAGTGGATGACAGTGACTTGAAATGGGATGAAAATATTTTCTCATTCCCTTGAAGCAAAAATGAGCAGGAAACAATGGAGTGCGTATAACCCAAAATAACTTTGTCCTATATTATTACAGAGACAAGTTGATTGTCGAAGGCGCAGAACTCCGCACATCACCACCGAGGGAAGGATATATTAGACCCCGATTGAAGAAAAATGTTTTCAATATTCCTGACATGAGTATCTGTTTGACGCGTTTCCGTTTTCTCTGCAGACTCAATCTATAATTTAATAAAACGATATTCTCAGCCCTCACATCGCTCACATGACGCATCGTGGACATGCTCTACACAGTATCCGAAGCAAATCTTGTAATTGCAACTTCGTTTTTTTATAATAATGCCTGAACGGCAAAGTATTTATTAAAATATAACGTCTGAGATATGCAGAGTGATGTCCAAGGCAAAACTACAAGTGTCTGTCGAGGCCTGTTTAACCGAAAATGTGTGACACTTGCAACTGAAACGGCCTAACTATGCCAACCGTTTTGTAGTGTTCCCAAGGTTTCAGCAGGAAACCACCAGATTCTCAAGAGAGTTCCACGAATTGCAGGTAATCAGTACTTAAGCAGATAATTCAATTATGTCCATATAAAGCTTTGGGACTTGAACAGCACTAATCAGTCAATTGATAATATTTTAGGAGTATTCCACGCGTGTGATTGGTTGCATAAGAGATGGATCACCATTCCTATCAGTCGTTCCTTCAATAAAATGAATGTGAGATTATAGTGATAGGAAATCTAGTCCACAGATTAATTGTCAGGTAAGGCCTAAAATCAGTAGCCTTATTAACATTCCATTAATACAACTACACCATACAGTAATTATGTTCTACACTGTAGAAGATCAATATGTGATGGAGCCCTGTCATTACACATGTGGAAGGGAAGTGGCCTGGGTCTGTGCATGACTCACGAATGTTTTGTGAGTCGACATGTGAGTGACGCAGATTTGCCCAGGTGGTGAGATTTATATATTATAATTTTACAGTCTATGCTTATATCCTACTGATCAATATTTTGGTTATCTCCTAATGACAACTGAAACAATAAACTGTACTCTGTTTGTATTACTCATAGGAGAATTCGATTGGTTACCCTTACTCGGAGACAGAGAGGTACCCTGCCAGCGCATCTGCTGACCCCTATACCTGAACCTGAGCTGGCCCACAGCAGAACTACAACTTGGCTCACTGCAGGGACCCGAGCAGAGTGAGGATGCCATCGGGTACTTCAAAGGCCCGGTTCCAGTGCCTTCGTAGGCTCAGGGTCCCCCAGAGAAGAGCTTGTGATTATAGTTGGCAGTGTGTGGCTTGCTCCACCATTAGCCACTAATTAGAGGAGAACAATGTCCTACTCTTTCCCCTGTGATTCCAGGTATTAATCATACCCCCCTGCTAGATAAACGAGATGGAAGAGCTGTATAAGACATTGTATGTGCTCAATCATTTCTAACTGACCCAATCACCTCCCCAATGTTCAAAACGACAATATGCATCATCATTTTATGGGTCTTCTTTATTTCCTAGAAGGAAACATTTTGTACAGTTCAAGTGTTAATCCTTTGTTGTTGAAAACAATTAAAAACATCCACCTGTGGGCACGCCTCACCACTTTAACTGATGGATCCAGCCATTTGTATTTCCTTTGTCTGCTATTTGGTATCTGCAGCCTTATGGTGCATCCATTTGTAGAAAAAGGTGTGGATGTTTATTTGAGATTCAAATATACCTTGTAAAAGTTGTTTCACAGTGAGAGCATAGGAACACTAAATTACATTGAATTTTCGTGCCATGTCTAGCTTTAGGGTCATTATAGTAAGTGTGTTGGGTCATGCCTGAACACATTTACTGAGTAAGCTGATTGCTGTGGAGGTTGATGGACCTTTCTTCCTCATTGTAATATCTCCGCATGGCTCTGATTAGAAGAAAGAAGTTGCAAAGTTGTACTTGTGGAAACAACATATTAACTGTAGCCAAAGTATTTTAAAAAAAGAAAGGTGCGTAGTACTTCAGCAGGGCCTTCTGGATTCTTCCCTCTCTGTGGGCAGCTGAATAAAGGTTTTTTCATCTCCTCTGTAATGAAAACAGAACTGGTGTGTTATCCTCTACCAATTTATCGAAAAATCTGCCTGGAATATTAAGAGTACTTACAACAGACAATGGCATGGTCTGTTATTGGCGAAGGCCTCAACGAGAGCAGAATTTTCAACCATCCAGTAACTGGTATAGAAACGTGGAAGATTAGACAGTTGTATGATTACCCAGAAAACTGCCCCAACCTAATTTTTAACACAGATTTTTTCTTCAAAACTCATGAGTCACCATAAAATAGTACATTGATTCGAAGCACAAAGAGCATTGCAAGAACTGTAGCCTACTGCTACAAGAAAACACTCCAGTGTGGCCACTAAGTTGCTGGTCTAAGATGAGTATCGTGGTGGCCATTACTACAAAGAACGAACACTAGAAAAGGAATTTAACGTACATTGCCATTCATTTGAATAAATACCTCTTATGTGGCCCTGTGAACATGAGGGAGAAGTGGGAAGCGTCGATGAACTACCCCCAGAGATGCCCTCGCAATGTTGGTACGTCCACGATAGTTCTGACTGAGGGGCCATCTTTTCGCCGTCTCGTGAGGAGGGTGGTAGTGTAGGACTCGCCACCTGACTGTGGAGGGAACCTCAGCCTTTTCTGCTATAGGCCAATACTTAATGGACGGTTCACAATTTAAATACAATAACCAAGACAAAACACACAACTTGGAGATTTAATGTAAATAACCCAAGGCATGTTAAAGGTGTTGCTTTCATTAGAACCATATAAATACTGCAAGATGTTGAGGATTTCTCTTTTTTTTTGCAGATTTGCCCTATTAACTTAAGTATATCCATCACTGTTGAATGTAGCACTAAAAATGCATGTTTTAATGAGGCAGTAACAACATTCAGCATTGTTGTACTTTTATTATACCTTACCTGTTATGAACTAAATTTTTTATAATTTCATCCTTTAGACTTGCTGCCAAGTCCGTCTTGTGAACCTGTTAGGGTTGCCCACCTGTGTCACAGACTACACATATGGAATATATTGTTAATAAGTGGAACATTCAAGACAAAAACATTCTTTTTATTTCTCAATTAATACTACGGCATTGACTCGAGTTCAGCATTTCCTGGACCGACGCAAATCCCGCGCTTGTTTGCTGCTGCCCAGTAATGCTTTCCATTTTCTAAAATACATTGTCACTTTCTGCATACGCAGTCATGTAATATTTCCAACTCCATGGGCGAGAAAGTTAGGAGGATCGAGCGCTGTTTACCACTTGTTCGCCATGTGTGAATCATGTTTAGCGAGCAGGCAGGCGTGGCACGAGGCAGGCCGGCGGCTGTTCAAAGTATATTTTGACGGAAGCAGTCAAATGCTGCTCGGAGTTGATATTATCATCTTTCAAGGCAAGCAACGCGGAATACAGCAATCAGCGTTCAAACAGCGTTGCCACTGAGTCGTTGCCACTGAGTGAATACCGTAACAAGCCAATCAGTAATTGTCGTACCTGCAAGTGAGACATAAAAGTGAAATGTATTAAATGAGAATGAATTTTAGTAGTAGCTAGACTACTAGTACTATTTAAGATTAAGACTACTAGTACTAATTAAACAGTAGTAGTTATACTTACTGAACTAAACTAGTAACAATCAAGTTAGTGTCGTAGTGTATTCCTATAAATATGTAGTAGGCCTACTAGAAAAAAAAAAAGCGTGTCAAGTTAATCTGCTTGTAACGCTTACCGATGTTCATGGAACCGATAAACAACGAAGAAGCATTCCGACTCTTCTTCCCTCTTCCCACAACAGGTAAAGGAGATATTGTACTAATGTCTAGCCATGTTTTGCAATGAATTCAGAAAAGCACCACGGGAAAACTATTTTGCCAGTGACCAGCAAAAACATTCCACTCGCTGCAAATGCGGCAAGAACCTTTGCAACGCCCGCCGCAAACTTGATTTGCAGGCGCCGCCAAAACTTCAGGCAAGCAACGCTAGTTAGATCGGCAAGCAAAATGCATCATTATAGGTCGTGAAACAGCAGCTAATTCATTCATTGCAAAAGAAATATACTAATTACTATTCATTCAACTCAGTAAAACGCCAATTACTGAAATGGCTGTTACAGGAATGTCACTCAGTAAGGCAACTACTCGCATGAAAAAGTAGCAACCGCCTAGAAAAAATTGACGCTCGATTGGCCTGTCAATCAACGCGAAATTTTCTGCCGAAAAAGTTTGAAATAATTATACACACTCGAAGCAGAGCATTTGACGCGCCGCAACATAAACCAAATATAAATTAAAAACAACATAATGAAAACCTGGCCGCCGCCCTGGGCCCCAGCTAGAACGAACGAAGACCACGGAAAGGGGGAAGAAAGGAGAGCAAAGACAATGCAACAAAAGAAAACCCGCGCCGTGCAAATCACAAATTCTTAGAACGCGCGCAAATACAAATATTTTCTGACCACATATTTCTCATGGCAGCCAAATGCAGAAAAATAGCAAGAGGGCAGGCAAGCAAAGCCAAAGGGTCTCATACATTCATTTTGAAATGGGATCGTAGACGGACGTGCTGATCAAACTTTTTAGCATCTAATTTTGGGTGATGAACGCAGCAGTGTAGAGTTTGACAGTGTCAGAGTTGCTTTCAACTAGAGTTAATTTTTACTCAGAGTTGTCAGACCTGCCTTTGTGTGACGCGGCCCCCATGGGTCTCGAAGAAAAACGCACATTATCATGCAGTTTCCCCCATGCTTTTATGGCTTGTCCGTAATAAATTTCATGTACGTACGTAAGCACTAGCAACCTCTTCCGTAATTTCGAATCGACGGATACGAAAAACATAGCGTATTGTGGATACGAGCGTAAAAGTAAACAGGTTAATAAGACACAAATTGACCCTTCGCCTAAAGCCACTTACCCCTAAACAGCCAAACTGACCATACCATACGTTTTAGAACACGTGAGGTTAGTTAGAAACCGACAGAGGTTTGGTCAAGCTTTCAGCAGATGCTAATAATGCCGAAAGCGGCATGCTCATCGGAGAACTGTAAATCCGGACACGCCAGAAGAACAACTCCAAAAAGTGATCGAAAAAAGATGTGTCACATTTTTATCCCCATCTCCAAGCCCAAAGACCCAAGAAGAGACGGTGCAACACGTGGATAAAGCAGTGTGGAAGACCACATCGCAAACAAGCTGAGATCACGGAAAAAGATTATAAAGAACGTATGTTATAGAAGCGCCATCATCTGTTCATCTTCATAAGTAAACAAAAAAGTTGAGACTCAACAAACCAATCAACCTAAATAATATCTTAATGTAGTTAACTGTCCCTGTGTAAGTTACGCCATCAAATAGGTCTCCGTTTAGCAGGTCCGTATGCTTTGGGACACTACGAGAATGAATCTGGAGCACAGCTTTTATTTTATTACTCCCTCGGATTTATTAATACCATTGAATGTGGCACACTTGTGCCAGGAAAATTTCGTTGGCTTTCTTGCTGTCTAGTTTATGAGCTAAGAGTAGTTAAAGTGAAATAGCTCAAGACGAATTGAGGAGTGACCTTACACCTAGCGCTATTTAGCCATGTGACCTAACGAGAACTTTTCCTCTTCTTAAAATATCATATAATCTTTGACTACTACGACACCAGACAGACGATATTATGGATAATATCACATTCAAAATGCATCTAGCAAAAGAACCTTCTGGAGCTTCTCTAATGAACATATTACAAAGAACAAACCGCAATTATTTCACAAAAAAACAAAACAAGCAAAAAAAAAATAATGAATCGTCGGATGATTTCCTTGAATTGTAAAAAACGTTAACCAGGACATCATATGGAAAAAAACGGAACATATTTCTTTATGCTTAGGAAAGCGAACCTTGACATAGACAACCAGTAAACTAAAGGGAAAGAAGGCAGAAGAAGGCTAGCGAAAAAAAGGGTCAACACAAAAACTATAGTGAAGGCATATTTATTTTGAAAAAAACGAATTGCGATAATACCACACCAAAACGAGCTAGCAATTTAGAGAGGTGTGAGAAAAAAAAGTACGATGTGGCGCACGAAGTATTATTGTGAGCATTAACCAGCGAGTCGAACGGACAACACAAGAATAGACTGATGGAAGAGAATAGAGGCTACATGTGATGTCAGACGTCCAACTTACGTGTTCCATCCGGATTAAACACGGATAAGTACATTGCTAACAAAACGATGAGATACAGCAGCCAAAGAAAACATGGTCAACGTTCACAAAGTGAAAGGCTACACTTTAAACCGACATCCGCAAGTACTGTCAATAAGAAAGGTTTAAATCTATTACAAATTCGAATCAGTAGGTAAAAGAATAATCAGTAACTAATGTCTAGGTGGAAGTCTGACAGGAAAAGACAGTCAAGGAGTCAAATAGAAAAAAAAAAAAAGCTCACGATGTTGAGTGAGAATAAAGGGTAGTTGTAAGCTAAATGTTCAAGCACAAGGCTGTCTTTATCAGCCAATAGATAGGGTAATTTTGGTAGAAGTGGTTAATCTAGAATTAGTTGTTATTTACAGCAACGTAATAAAGCATAACAATACAACTTTAAACATAGCCAGATTAGAAGTTAGTGAATTTCGCTTGGAAGCTAGCGGAGCTTATCTAATGTAGACACAGAGAGTGCGTTGCTGATAGTCCATTTAGCTGATTCTAGCTCTGTCTTGGGATTTGATGAGGTTAGCTAAGATGTGAGTTGTTTTCAAACTCAGGTACAACGATATGAGGGGACAGAGAGGTGAAGGCAGTAACCTGGCATGTGCCTATACGGAGAGGACCAAGTGTCAACCAATGTAGCAGCACCTGACTCGATTATGGGCTGAAAAGACTCTAACACGCCACGGGATAGATACGGAGTGTGATGTGAGAAGAGGGCCCCAGACCACCAAAAACAGATGGAGGTCACAGCGAATTGGGTTGGTCTGTGATTGCACCTTCCACATCTCAAGAGGTCAGGTTTTCCTTTTTTGAATTACTAAAAGCTAACGCCCTGTCTGCTTTACGAGTGTTATAAAATGAATGGGGATGCTACTGCCATGCAGGTATTGTGAGAATAGGAGATCTTTCAAGTGAGAACCACTATAATCTAATTATTCAGCGGGACATTAACCGACCTGTTCACCACAGGGGACAGAGAATGGACACTGAACTCCTTGCACAGCTGGGGCCGTTTTAACAGGTCTTGTTGGATTCTGGGCACAGAACACCATCAGGTTTGAACTCTGTCCTTTTTGAATGTATTATCTTTGTTATGTACTGTGTTTGCCAAACAGCATATCCATATGTGGTCCATGACTTCCCTTGAACATCATTAACCCAACATTTTTCTGTCTAATTTCATGATATTTGTGCTGTAATTTACTTAGACCGTCCCTATCAAGACCTTTGATGAGGGTAGTGACCAGCTAGGTTATGGCCATGGCAGAGGACCAAAGTCTCTGTATGTGCTAATTCATCGCTTGCTGTCGAGCCCACAAGAGAAAGAAGCCCATTGAGAAGAACACAGTTGGGCAAACATTAGAAAGTGCTTATGGTGATACATAACAAAGATAGTCTAATTGATTTCAGGTGTACTGGTTATTGACTAGCATTTTCTCTCCATTAGTGCTGGAAACGATCCCTGTGTGCAACATGGCAAAAATGCACCCTGTGTTGCTAGTGGCATAAGAAGGTTAATGTTATGGTTTTCGTTTTAACCAGATGGCAATATCGCCACAAAAGAAATCACAGCCAGCAACTTCAGTTTATGGTGGTATTGGCTCGTTGCAGCATTGAGCGAACTCAATTACCCCACCTCCAACTTATTCAAACCCCTGCTTGGCCATATACAACCTCAAACAAGATATCTGATGTAAGTGTGAGGCCTAAGTGTTTTTGATTGAAGCATACATCCGTATATAAAACATACATATATGATGTATGCTATTTGAAAATAACAATGAAATATATAAAAATTAATATTAAATAATAAATACTAATGTCAATATTAATGCCTAGAAGTATAAAGGATATGCAGTAACATACGTCCAGTCAAATTTTGTAGGATGCAAGACCCACACACTTTTGTAGTCAATTTAGAATGACGATAGCGGAATGCAGGGATAGTACTTCACGAATTGCACCTTTTTCCCTTCCTGCCCCTAGAGGCTTGGTGATTGGGGAATCCTCATGAGCCAAAGGCAAAGCAGATACATGAGCAATGTGGACCATCCAGGAGAGGGGGAGTGTTTCATTTCATGACAGCCGGCCTGACTCGGTGCTCTCCAGATGGGACGGTGGCTGAATGAATTCCATCATTGAGGTGAAATGTCCTATTCAGCCAGAACAAGACCAAACCTGCAGCAGCGGAGAGGAAGGACTTTTTTCTAGAACTGTGATGAAGTCACTGCTTACTGAAGCTTCGAAGGCAAACACACAACAACTTGAGCTATCTAAGATTCAGGGGCAATCTGCACCTGACGAGGAGCCAACAATGTCAATCTTGTGGTGTGGACTCCTCTTGACCTTGTTTATCCTGCTCATCCCTAAAGACCCAGCAATGGGCTAAGCAACAATTAACATTATGAAACATTGTATAAGAATTAGTTTCTTCCTACGCTACTTCTGCATTTCATGACCTATTCATAGTGAAGATTTCTGTATTCTTCTGCAGCTTGACGGGCCCACCAAGGTATCTTCTATGGCTTTTTGTTTTGTGTACATTCTTCATCACACTGTACATAACACACTACACATAGTAACAGATGATACCATTTACACTGATACGCTTAGTCTCCTAGTACCTCTTTAAAAGGTCCCATGATCATGTCCATCCGGTGTGGTGTTGATTAGCCGTTACAAGCTGTTTTTGGAAATCTGCCCCTTATGGACTCACAGGTGACGTGTCGCACCTAGAATGTATGACGGATAAATGATGAGCAACGTTTGCTGCAGTCTACTGTGTGGCTGGTAAGAACTGATCTATCCAGCACAACATCTTAGGTGGACACGACCCCACATGTGATGTCATAAGGGGCAGATTTCAAAAACAGCTTGTAGCTATTTCACACAACACCTGAGTGCCGTGTCATGACCTTTTTAAGGGTAAGCGGCCTCATTGCATGATGTTCAACTATTCAATTCACGTATATGTATGTGTATTGTACATTGTATTTGTGTTTAACAATACGCTACAACTGACACCTGTGGAAGTGGGACAACAACACACTAGCGTGAAGCTGACGTCAAGATTTGTCCTGCTAGTTCAGGCTTGTTTTGCACCTAGCCCTGTCAAAGTGTAATGGTTCCAAGTAGTTCCCAACTGATGGTTGGCTAAAACTGAAATGATTTGATGTGATCAAGGACATGATGATAGACACGAAGTAAAACAATGACATTTCTTGAAAGACATGGGCTCTGTAAATTCCACAAGACTAACAACATACTTTTTAGGATCTTCTTGGCATGCTCTATGCTGGTACGGGATATACGTCAAAATGCCATGTTCAGACGTTGTATTGGAACGCTCGTACATGATCCTGTGCCCAGGCCACGATCTGTTGTGGTTTAACTTCCTTGCCACTGTGAACTGTCCATTGACAAGCACGATGGGATGTTTCATTGACACTCATCAGCAAAATGTCAACGAATAGTGAACCCTTAATGCGCCATCGACCAATGTCACCTGGTCTATGTTGTTGGAGTACTGCCGCAGCTCATGCTGTTACGCCTTGGTCCGAGGACTCCACCGTATAGGTCACTGGCGTAAGGGTTAATAACTCATTGGGAGCCACAACGATCAAGAGCTTTAAAAGTGTGTGCGTTCCTTGTAATGACTGTACAGATGACTTCTGGGTGTCCAGTCCTTTCTGTGATTGGAGACGGCCACTTCAGTGCAGTCAAGCACACAATCCGACAGTCGGGGAATGGCTGGAAGCAATCTGGGAGGGATGTTTGGTTCTTGAATCTCGAGGGGATGTTGTTTTCCATCATGCCAACATACAAAATGTCATACAGTGCACTGCTGATTGTGGTGAAGATGTTGGTGCTGTGGCACGGCAGCAATTAATCTTGTTGCAAGGTCTAGGATGCCACAATTCAGTCTGAGCTTCATCAAAGTCAGGAGTAGCTGATCGATAAGGGGCATAATTTGGACAGTCCAATTAAAGTGGTACTGGAGATCAAATTTGGAGAGAAGGGCTTCCAAAAAGAAGACAGTGGCAGCATCTGTCAAGCCAGTGTAGTATTTAACTTTGTCAGGGTGTGAGATTTGACTGAATGAAAATGTTTGTTTTTGTTTCTCCAATTCTCGTTTCAGTTGGTCATTTTCTTTTCTGAGCAGATCATTCTCATATCAAGCACAACACTTGAAGTACCAGGGGTCTGTGGAGCAATGCCAAGTTGGTTTGGGCCTGGTCCAGCTGTTCCTTCATCCTCCACGCTCGCAGGGACCATTCTTTTTTTACGTTTGGTGGGGATGTGGTCGGGGAAAGCCTTTCCGTCATTCCATGCAAACCGTGTTGGCCCAGCTGCTTTGCCATCAGGAAAATGCCACCCACAGACCCTGGAGTTGTAGTTCGGGGTGAACTTGTCACGCCTGCAAAAAAAAGAGAAGAAAATAAACTAAGTCAATTAACATATTACGGTAACACTTTATAATAAAGTTCCGTAATAAATAACAAACTAGTCATCACCTAACCCTTTGTTAATATTTGTTAATTGTTACTAAAATATATATTTTAGTAACAAATAAAATATAATGGACTACATTATCACAGTGAGGCTATACATTATGTAAAACATAGTTTCAGATTTTTGAAACCGTTACCCTATTTGTGAAAATGCAATGCTGTCTGGACCCCTAAAAAGCATTCAAATGAGCCTGTATTGCATTTTCACAAATAGGGTAAAGGTTTCACAAATCTGAAACTATGTTTTACATAATGTATAGCCTCACTGTGATAATTTAGTCCAGATTTGAAGAGTAGGTGTAGTGGTTTTCAATCAGGACCGATTTAAGGACCAGCAACTGCCGAATCGGATGCCAACTTCAGCGTAGCTAGGTCTACTAGAGTAAAAGTCAGTCTCACTTCGAAGTCTAATGATTTCCTATGCAGCACAGACACTGGCTGTCTTCCTTAGCATATGTAACATTACTGGTAGCAGTTCAAGAACGATAACGATAACCTTGAAAGCATTTTGAAGTGCTGACAAAACAAACAAAGCTAGCACTCGCTAGTAGTACCTAGCTCATAACGTTAGTAACCACTAGCCTGTTATTATTGTTCATCATTTGAGATCCAACTTACCGTATCAACTTCAGCCATCTCTTCTTCTCTTTTTCATCGAGGGGAAATCGGTAAAAAGAGATTGTTTTGTTGACGTCGTTGCGGTTATTGCAACACGGGACACAGCACTGCACCATTTTACTGTTAGAATGTTAGCGAGTGGACACGAGTGGACACGGAAGTGACGTTTTTGGATATGATGACGTAGTGACTAGCCATCCGTATAAAGCGGTTTTACAAGCATGTAGTTGTATATACAGTACATTTCCTATTCTGTGTGCAAAGTTAGCCCGCATGTGCTTCTGGGTCCTGATCCTTTGGACACCGAGGACCCGCTCTCTGGCCCCGGGGCCCCTTAATACGCTACAACTTCAACAACGCCAAACCTCCCCAGATGTATTTACTTTCTTTCCTTTAGTTTATAATTACAAGCGACTTCCAAAGGGACCTACATCAGTTAATACACACCGACGGCAGAGTCAACCATGCAAGGCGACAGCCAGCTCGTCAGGAGCAGTTAGGGTTAAGTGTCTTGCAGGACACATCAACACTCAGCTAGGAGGAGCTGGGGATCGAACTAGCAACCTTTCGGTTACAAGACAACTACTCTACCTCCTGAGCGAAGCTGACCCTTATACCCTTGTAAGGCATAGCAAACGAATAAGAAGCTTTATTTATTATCTGAAATAATGATCCACTATCCTCTCTGCTGCACTTCTTCACACAGGCTGGAGGCAGGGGGCTTCAAGATCATGTGTGGAAGGGGAAACACCCTACTTTTAGATTTCAGATTCAGTGATTGGTGTCAGAACATTTGCACTAAATATTCGGATTGGACCTTCGGACCCTACATCGTACGTCGCTGCAGAACAATCCAAAATAAAACACAGAAACACGTTGAGGCTCACTACCTTGTGCAACTAATTATTACAGTTGGGCATGTTTCTTTATTGGAGGACGAATTGAACCTTTTGATATAATAAATCGAGATTTTGGGGTTGGCTTTAGATAATCAGGGGATCCTGAACACCATTATTTGACAAGCGCTCCAGCCTACAGATGCCTTCATCATACCAATTATTACTTTTACTGTCTCACTTATATCATTCACACAAAACTCATGCTCCATGCTTTGATCGTTAACAGCCCATGTTTGAGAAACAATCCTCATTTGACTGTATTGAAATGCAGGGGAATAAAAAGTACATATATCATCTTTTTTTGTTTTGATTATGGTTCAACATTTGTTCAGTGTTTGGTTAATTAGGGTTAGGGTTAGCTAAATCTAAGAGATTCAGACATATTTAGACACGGGTCAAAACTTTAGACCAGGGTTAGTTCTATAGACAGTGTTAGATCTTTAGACCAGGGTTCTACCCGGTCTCACGAAAATACGTGACACTGTCACGTTATTTTAATCTATTGTTCATGATCAGGGACATGTATTTTCAAAATTTTCGTGTCAAAAAGCACATTTTTCAAACTGTCATGGCAACGTCCGCTCGGACACTGGACTTGCGAGGCATTGTCTGTGATAACTAACAATACGACAGCTTTTGGCCACCCGTTTCTACTTAAAATAGTCTGTGATAACTAAGAATACGACAGCTTTTGGGCCACCCGTTTTCTACTTCTCGCCTTTGATTCTGAGAAAATTTGTAACAATTCACGGATACATATAAATGCAGGTGCGCTGCTCTGTAGGCAAACCGCGAAGGAAACAAGGGTAGCTGCATCCATCTGTCATTTTAGAATGTATGTCTTGATGTTTATTGTACCTAGCCATCTATTGTCTTGTTCTTGGCTATGTGAATGAAAGTCCGCGTCGATGCCTTGCAAGTCCAGTGTCCGAGCGGACGTTGCCATGACAGTTTGAAAATTGTGCTTTTTGACACGAAAATTTTGAAAATACGTGTCCCTGATCACGAACAATAGATTAAAATAACGTGAGACCGGGTTGCAGGGTTAGATCTGTAGACCAGGATTAGAACCTTAGACAGGGTTAGATATTTAGACGAGGGTTAGATTTATAGCGCAGGATTAGATCTTTAGACCAGGGCTAGTTCTTTAGACAGGGTTCAATCCTTAGACCAGGGATAGTTCTATAGAAAGGGTTATAGTTGGATCCTAAGACAGGGTTAGATATTTAGATCAGGGTTATTTCTATAGACAGGTTTGAGTTAGATCTTAAGACAGGGTTAGATCTTTTTGTCCAGGGTTAGTTCTATAGACAGGGTTAGAGTTAGATCTTAAGACAGTGGGAGACCAATATCATCTTCTCTCACCCAGATCCTGTCTGGACGACCTTGTATCCAAACCATCCAGAAGGATCGCCAGAATTTATAGTCAACGTTTGCCAGGCTGGGGAATCCACGTTAAAGGCTTGGGACACCCGCAAGCCTGAAAAAAAAAAATCTGTGAGTTTGTGTGTGTGTGTTTGTGTTTGTAGTGTATGTTTGAGTCTCAAGTGTATGTGTGTGTGTGTGTGTGAGAGAGAGAGAGAGAGAGAGAGTAGAGAGAGAGAGAGAGAGAGGAGAGAGAGAGAGAGAGAGAGAGAGAGAGAGAGAGAGAGAGAGAGAGAGAGAGAGAGAGAGAGAGAGATAGGTTAGATGGAGCGTAAATGTGTGCGTGAGACTAAGTATTAGGTCAGTTAGAAACTTAGCAGGATGTGTCATTTCCTCTAAATACGGACTTCACAACACACAACGAGCCACACAAGACAATACTTCATGCATCATGAGCCCAAGAATCACATAGGCAACACAATCATCAACTAAAAGTCTTAAGAATCAAGACAGAATAAGGAATAAAATGACAAAACAGCACACTGTTTAACGCGTCTTTGTTACCTGAGAAGCACACGACAAGAGTGATCATCCAGTCCATCACGGTTGTATTTTCGCTCCCCAGACTGTGTGCAGGGAGAGGGAAGTGGGAGCTGTAGAATGCAGAAGGTGAGCAGTAGCTGACGCTGGGCGGGCTCTTTCTGTTGCCACATGACAAAAGAGCCACCCCGTGTCGGCCGCCAGATCACGGCTGGGATGCAACGCCCCGCGGGACAGGGGCTGGGGTGAGAAGAGGAAGTGGGCTGCAATGAGAAATAATAAGTGTCACTGCAGCTGAACTGGCACCATGACCCTGCTCACAGCTACAGACGATGTAAGAGAGCCTCGTATCTGATGCGAAGGGGACATTGCAAGCAGAATTGACGGCCCTGTGTGTGTAGTGTTGCCGCCACCATTACCGAGATTTGCATGTCCGTTGGTCAGGTGTGCCGTGTTTTTGTCATGTTTGTGTGTGTGAGTTAAATAAAGGCAGCTGTCGTTGTCGTGCGGTGTATGGGGCACGAGAGTTGCGTCGCTGCGTAACCTGGGCTCCCGTCTCGTCCTTCCCGCGCTGCTCGCCACAATATATTATCGCACGCATATTACCCTATAACGTTGTATGAAAAGACCTTTTAGGCGTAGCTTACCATTCTGCCCAAACCAATATGGAATGAATTGTAGGCCTACCCGCAATGGGCAGATGCTTCCTGAATCTCCAGGGAACGTGTCCGTTTACTGTCACTAAGTTGAACCTTGACGCAACACCGAAATCACGATACCAGAGGCAACAAGACGACTCTACATCAGCCCTTAAAAGGAAAAGAGTGTGTGTGTGTGTGTGTGTGTGTGTGTGTGTGTGTGTGTGTGTGTGTGTGTGTGTGTGTGTGTGTGTGTGTGTGTGTGTGTGTGTGTGTGTGTGTGTGTGTGTGTGTGTGTTTGTGAGACGTGTTTCAAGTGGATAACAGTCTGGCTGTATGTATGAGTGTGTGTGTGTGTGTTTGTTTTTGTGTGTGTGTATGGTGCCGTCGTATTTATCCCACCTCATGCTAGATAAATAACGAAAAATTAAAAATAATAATGGGAGTATGGGAGAGAAACCCAATGCAGAGTAAATAAAACATGAGCTGGCGAGATTTGTCTGGTTCTCAGGCTACTAACTGACTGGTGTGGTATGACTTCAGTTTATGTTAATTGGTTGAAGAACGATCGTATTTGCTGGCTGTGAAAATCAAGAGGAGCTCATTTGAGAAAACGCGCAATTTTTTGCGTGTCAAAAAGCTGCCCAAACACACCCGAAACACATCGATCTGAAGTTCATTTGTTTATTACAAAAGCATTGTGTATATCCTTCTGTGTGTTGACAGAAACACACACATGCATTTACACAAACATCTTTATTATGCTTGCGTGTGTATGGTGTCTGTGCGTGCATGCTTGTGTCTGTGTCTGTGTGTGTATGCGTGTGCGGTTTGTCTGAGAGTGGGCTTCACCTCTGATCCCAAGGGGATTTGCTCTTATATGTGTGGCACACGTGAAGAGATTGATTCCACCGGCCAATCACACAACAGGTCAGCCAAAGGTCAGTCAAAGGTCAGTCAAAGGTTCCACAGCTGCACACACTTGGCTCCACTGGGTTGGATTTCTAAGGGTATGTTCAGCCAGTGGGCAAGGCCATCCCGCGCATGTGTGTGTGTGTGCAAAGCCTTGGTTAACTTAGAACCACCTAATTGTATATTACCACCTAAATCCTCAAAATAAACCGATTGGAGACAAAGCAAGAGAGAGAGTGATAAGTGGTTAGTCCTTTCTGTCCCATTACTGTCCCCGTCTACCTGGTGACTGGACCCCTCTTTGCCCTTTCCAAAGGTTCTGTACTCTGGTCCGGAGCTGCTGAATGTCACCGGGCGTCTCCTGTTGCATGCTGGGCTTTTAATAGCCGGGCGGTTGAAATGTGAGGGGTCACAATGGACAGATAAATAGTAGGGGTAGGGGAGAGAGAGCGTTGTCGTGGACTAAACCCTAGATCCTTCTCCTCTCCTCACAGCTCTCCTTCGGAAGCATCCACAGGTAAATGATCTTGTGAATTGCACTTTCAGACATGGCATCGTTAGGATATCAGCAGCTCGTCAAGGGCAAACAAGCGCTGCTGTTGTTGACTTCTTCTGATATCTTAGCATAGTGATCGGTCAACCAATGCATGAGAATTATTTTGTAATAATAATGTGTCAAGTGGATGAAAGCAGTGTTTTGAGGACAGACTGATAGAAATGAATGTGGAATATTGTATGGAAAGGGACCAGTACTTAACTTTTTAAACTTTTGATTTCAACATCACCAGTCTTTTTGCACTATAGTGTTTGGTACTTGCTTAAGAAAAGCTCAAAAACCCAAAGGTATTAAACTTAAACTTGAATATCTTCATATGGCTTTATATGTTGGTCATGCTCTTGCCAAATACAACTTTAATCGCAATCTCTTCTGTGTAAGCGGTTTCTCCCTCTTGGTAATCTGAGTACGGTAATAGCATACTTCCTCTTTGGAGAGTCAAAAACGTTATCAGGAACCTTTTTGCAGAACTCACAGTGTCAATATTTCCTGCGTCTAGTCTATTTTTGTCATCTGCTCTTCTGCGGGTTGAAGTATATCGTTACGAAACTTCCTTCTCCAAAGTCCTACAAACCCAACAGCAGCTGACAATGCCTGCATATTTATCTGCCTATAAATAGTGTGACCAGGCTTTACATAGGGGGAGAGAGAGGGAGAGAGATAGAGGGAAATACAAGGGGAGAGGATGAGAGAGAGAAATAGATCTAGGTTGTGATATCAGGGGAGGGGTTGAGGTCAGGACGTGAACAGAAAGGTCAGAGGCTACGAGGAGGGTGGAAGGAAAGGTTGTCTGCACACTCCTCCATTCCGTCCACAGCTGCCAGCTCACGGCCTCCATATCTTGGACTAACCCAGAGTAAAACAACTCAAATAAAACCATGGGGTTATTTGGATACTTATCAACCTTGTATTCTCAAGCAAGATATATCAAGAAGTAAACTATTCATTTGAAAAGAATTTGGTGTAAGAGTACAAAGCAACCTAAAACGTAGAACTGACTGGCGGTCAAGTAGCTAATACGTTGCACAATAAATGTCTTTAATGATTCAACACAACGTTGGAGTCAAGTCATCAGTTTCGTTATCTGCTATGGGTTCAATCTCAACCTCCTCTTCCTCAGCAGAATCAAGATGCCTCACGCCTACCCATTCCTCAGCCCGGAGCAGAAGAAGGAGCTCAGTGACATCGCTCTTAGGATCGTCGCTCCCGGAAAGGGAATCCTCGCCGCAGACGAGTCCACCGGTAAACAAAAAACCTAGAACAAAATCCAGTTAAATCCAGTCTACTCCACTCCTGTGTTGTTTAATTCCACTAACGCCTAGTTTGCTCTAATACAACCACTCCAGTCCAGACTAGATCTGTTTACTGTACTTTACCAGAGATTACTTCAGGACAATCCACCCCTCCAAGCTCTTGGCAAAAACGGAGCAGGTTGTAAAACCTTGTTTGATGTGGTGTTTGGCAAAGCTGGAGGCAAAGTCATTGAGAGAACAACAATGACTTCAACCCCACCCGTGAGCCGCTTCTGTTCCCCTGTGTGACCCCAGGTAGCGTGGCCAAGCGCTTCGAGAGCATCAATGCTGAGAACACCGAGGAGAACAGGAGGCTGTTCCGCCAGCTGCTCTTCACAGCCGACGATCGCATCAACCCCTGCATCGGAGGCGTGATCCTCTTCCACGAGACCATGTACCAGAAGACAGACGCCGGCAAGCTCTTCCCCGAGCACCTGAAGAGCAGAGGCATGGTGGTCGGGATCAAGGTGGACAAGGGCGTGATGCCCCTCGCCGGGACCAACGGCGAGACCACCACCCAAGGTGAGACGCCAGACCTGCAACCCTCAGGACTCTGTAATAGACTGGTCCTAAATACTTTGGACGCGGCCAATGTCGTCCACAGATGTTTACAAATCCAAATCTACTTTGACTGTAGTTTACATACTGGGATAACATCCAAGACAGCACTGGGATACCAACAATGTGACTGGTCCCATCGTGGGAATTCATTGACAACCCAAAAGATAAGCAACGTTTTGTGTTGCTGAGTACCTGTGTGCATCTCTTGTGCAGGTCTTGACGGTCTGTACGAGCGCTGTGCCCAGTACAAGAAGGACGGCGCTGACTTCGCCAAGTGGCGCTGTGTGCTGAAGATCACCCCCACCACCCCCTCCAGACTGGCCATCATCGAGAACGCCAACGTGCTGGCCCGCTATGCTAGCATCTGCCAGATGGTAAGGGGATCGAGCTCAAAAACACTTGTTTTTCTTTCATTCATTGGTCATTTTGTCAATAGGACCTGTTGACAAACAAGTGGTTGTCAACAGGTCAAGCGTTTAAATCTCTCCTCAAAGCACGAACCCGGCTGTGAGTTCGCAATGCCAACATCAGTGTGTTCATTGTCTGGTGTTTGTTTGACGTTAGCGTTGGGGTTAGTGGTGCTATCAGTGAACGAGTCAGAGGTTTAACGAGCGGTATTCCCCCAGCACGGCATCGTGCCCATCGTGGAGCCCGAGATCCTGCCCGACGGCGACCACGACCTGAAGCGCTGCCAGTATGTCACAGAGAAGGTCCTGGCCGCCATGTACAAGGCGCTGTCCGACCACCACGTGTACCTGGAGGGAACCCTGCTCAAGCCCAACATGGTGACGGCCGGACACTCCTGCTCACACAAGTACACCAACCAGGAGATCGCCATGGCGACCGTCACTGCCCTGCGCCGCACCGTGCCCCCAGCAGTCCCTGGTGAGGCCACGCATACACACACACACATATATATATATATATATATATATATATATATATATATATATATATATATATATATATATATATATATATATACAGTATATATATATATATATATACATATATATATAACATGTAGGGCTGTCCGCTGAATGTCGATGATTCGAATCATCAGTCGAGAAACCCCGTAGTCGACTCAGAGAATATGAGTCGACTGCGGGGTTTCCCGCTGTCTTCCTTTATTTTTTTATAATACTGTTAAATGGCAAACTGCGCCTACAGATGCCACCACAGGCTTAATATTCCCCATTTGCATCATGGCTCTAATGATAATAATAAAGAGAAGCTTTATTTAGACACTGTCCATGTCACTGTGGCGATTGATTCATTGTTACTTTGTTAGAATCTCGCAGAGGGAAGCAGTTGTCTCCCCTTACATTATTACTACATTTTTTTCTAGGAGCGCAGTCAGTGTGGCGACACAGCGCTGTGCATTCTTTCGGGCTCAATAAATGCAATCAGATTGTGAACACGGGGCTTATATAGTGGATTATCCACTAGCCTTTACATGAGGCCCGTGTTCATTATCGGACCGCTTTAAGGGCAGGAGCCTAATTAAAACCCGACAGGAATAAGTTGGCTACAATTCTGACGAGTTTGATTGACAGAAAACTGTTCAAGTGAGAACGTAATGAGCATAAAACGCATAAAAGGCCTATAGCCTACCAAAACAGAGTGATAATAGAAAGAAAACTCATTTTTTAAACAAACTCCAAAAGACCTGCCCAGCACGGCCGCCGAATAGTCGAATCTCTGGACTGAAAAGGCAGATCTGATTCGACTCAGAAAATTCCCAGTCGGGGACAGCCCTAATAATATACATACATAATATGTTGTTTTAGGGTTTCCACACACCCACACACGCACACAAACACATGCACACACACACACACACACACACACACACACCACACACACACACACACACACACACACACACACACACACACACACACACACACACACACACACACACACACACACACACACACATTCACACAGGCACACAGCGTTCGTTAAGCTCCGCCCCCTCCTCCTAGGCATCACCTTCCTGTCCGGTGGTCAGAGTGAGGAGGAGGCCTCCATCAACCTGAACGCCATGAACCAGTGCCCCCTGGCCCGGCCCTGGGCCGTCACCTTCTCCTACGGCCGCGCCCTGCAGGCATCAGCACTCAAGGCCTGGCAAGGCAAGAAGGAGAATGGCAAGGCCTGCCAGGAGGAGTTGATCAAGAGGGCTCTGGTAGGTGACTGCCTGTGACCTGGCTGTTGCCAGACCGAGCTCCCTTGTAGATTGCACGAGGCGTGATCAACGGGCCAAGTTCAACTGACTACGCAATTGTCTGCTCGCCGTGGCTTCGCAGTCCTCATTGTGTTAAACCAGCCAATAGCCCGCCAAGGGGAAAAGCCAGCTTGGTGATGGTTTCCCGCAAAAATGTATCAAAATTAGAGAGAAATGTATCGTCTTCTCCAGACCCTTCAGCAGGGCGAACTCAATCGCCGGCAGAATGAGGTGGCTACCCCAGTCTAGGCTTCCTCGCAGAGGCAGGGCTTTTTATTTTTTATTTTAGTGGCATTAATGATTTTAATACACTTATTTACTTTTTTTTTTTTTACTTTTTATGTTTGTATGTTTGTGTGTTATTTTATGACGATGCTAAAATCGGCATGCTATGTTAGCCTGCTGTAGCTGTTCCTTAAGGAACGTGCTAACTCAGGTTGTTGTTGTTGTGTTCCCCAGGCCAACAGCAAGGCCTGCGTGGGTAAGTACGCGCCCAGCGGAAGCAGCAGCGCCGGCGGGGAGTCCCTGTTCGTGGCCAACCACGCCTACTAGTGGATCTCTATTCCCATCCACTCATGTTCTGCACCTTTGAAGTCAAAGATTCCCACCTTACTGTTTGTATTCATGGAACCTGTTGATGGTACTTGTTATTGCCGGTTCATCCTGGTACTGAACAATAAAGAACTTTAACAGTGCTTGTTTGCCTTCTTCCTCTGGGACCTGGGCCTCGTTTCCCGATAACGATGGATCATCACTCGTACGATCATTCTCACGATGGATCTTGCAAACCATCGTGAATTTCTTTGGAGCGTTTCGCGAAACTCCTCTTAACATGAACGCGCGTTCACTGCACTCACGACGTTCGTAGGATTGTACCTGTCCACTGACATGACGCAGGGGGAGACAAAGGAATGTTGCAGGAAAACGGGGTTAAAAAGGGTTAAAATATCTCCCCATCAATGCCAACAGCAGAGTAGCCTACGAAAAGAATAGACTGCATATAATGGATTGCTTAAGAATATTAAACCCATGATTAGGGCCGTAGGCCGACATTGGCTATTCAGTCGCTAATTCCTGAACGCGCTTGTTGCAAATTTTTTCACCGGCCTTTCCCCTCTGAAATAATTCCCATATTACGAAAAATTCCAAATCGTTTGGCACAACTACATTTATCTCTGTGACTGATATTCTGAACTACTCTTGCGGCCCAAGAGAGTGACGTTATTCTGATTCCGCTATAGGTTTCTTGATTGCTCTCTAGTCTAGATATTGTAGACATAAATGCAACGTTCCATCAGCTCATTTCATTTCAAACGCAGGGCCAGCATTGACACGACGGCTTGATTGTGGGACTCTTAACTTATTGGTGACTGGGGGGGGGGGGTGAGACTTAAATATGGGCTATTTAAGACTATGGAACGCCCTCCTGTACCACCTGAAGGCCCTCCACTGACTATCAGACTAGTAGTCTGTTGCTACGACCTATGCAGTCCG
>OLKM01004473.1:0-22163 GCA_900291075.1 Melanogrammus aeglefinus | reverse complement strand
ATGTATGAGCATATTGTGAGAGTTGGAGACTCTTATATTTACCTAGTTTAAATTGATGATAGATATTATGTTGCAACAAAAAAACTAAGATATATATATAAATAATATGTATGTAATGATATCAGGCAAGTTTAGGGACTTGCTCGCTAAAAATAACAGTTTTGAAATTGTAACGACTGTACGAGCACTAATGTTTATAGTTTAATGGATACCTTGGTTCTATATTGATTTTGGTCTCATGGAGTTTGATGTGGTACTCTAAGTACAGCGACTAGATCTTGTGCAGTGATAAGTGTAGCTGTTTGTGTAATGGTATATTAGGCATTAGGGTCTTGAATTAGTTATTGGAACAGTTTGGGATATTCCGTGCAACCTGTATTTCTATTAAATAGATAAAACTGGGTTTTACTTTGCTTTTAAGTCATATGCACGTTTGATGTGGTATGCATAAGGTACAGCGATAAAATGTTGTGCAGAGAATAAGTCGTATGCACGTTTGATGTGGTATGCAATAGATCATAGGAGTGAATCAAAGTGTGGACAACATCAAATGCGAGCAATAGTTAAAATGAATGAAGATTAGGTCATCCAATTTAAATACTTAGTGTAGGAAAATCGGGTAGAATAATGAAGGTAACTTTATGTTTTGTTTATTGTGTAAGATACGGTTCATGCAGCAGTGATATTGAACATGCAAATTTTAATATTGACGTTTCTTTTTACATCTCTTTGATTAATATTGGTTTTTGATTCTCTTCCAAATAGATTGTTTCTAGTTAACAGATAATTTGCAGGCAAGGACTCCACTGGTTACCACGACTGTTTATTAGATTTGCTTATCATTTATGCGCATGGTTTTGACATTGCGCAAGGGGGTATATTAAGGAAATTAGAAGAAAGCAAGGTTTTTTCACCATATTTGCAAGCAATAATTGATATCCAGCTAAATTAGTGTAAAGTATGTGCAAAAAACAATGTAGTGAAAAACAATCACTACTGCATTGGACATATTCCCACACTTGAAGGATCATTTTGACATTTGGTAATGACTATTGTTGACATGTTGTGCATGTAGTTATCATTGACAGATTCAGCAAGATGGGGCAGAAGCAGTCTATCAAAGGACCAAATGCAGCTACAATAATCAGTGTTTTTTGATGAGAAGGACATGCCAAGGTTTGGAATTCCGTCACCAAACAAGCTCAGACAATAGGGCAGTGTTTATTCAGAAAACACTCAAAACAAGTGTTTAACATCTGCATGTCAAATAAAGACTAGCTGTGTCTACAAATCCTCAATCACAAGTATGCTGAGAGAAGAATGGGCACTCAAAACGAAATTAACAAATTAACAAAAATTTGTGCAAGAATTAATTTGAATGGGATAATGCACTACGAATGAACTAAGGTATCGCATGCAAATAACAGAACGACGCATCTAACCCCCGCATGAATGCTTAAGGGTTGACCAATGGCCTTCACCTAACTTTTCAGGTCCCAAAGGGGCTTCCACTAGAGTAATTGAAATAGAATTAGGAAATATGTTTTGAACAACTAACTGTTGTACATAAGGTTGTCATTCCAGCAAAGACAGAGTTCCAGAGTCGGAGGAGGATTCACCAAGGGGTTGGAGGCCAGGTGACCAGTATCCTGAGGGTGTCAGGAAAAAGTGGAACAAGCCGGAGGGGAAGGCCATACAAAGTACAACGCACGTCAACAGCCATCCAGGTGGAAGGAAGCTCTACCTGGTATCATCTCACCACTGCACAGAGCGCTGCAACCAAACGCCAGGGATGAGTGTGAGGCAGGATGTGAGAGGAGTCAGCTGCGAAAATGCCTGGGCTGACCAGTTACCCAGGACCAGACCCAGCCGGCCAGAGCGGGGTACACGATGATGCTCGATGATAATGGGGGGCCTGTTCTTCCTATCTTACGGTTGGGTCAGATTCCACTGGCCCAAGGAAGATTCCCAGAGGGATGAATAACTACGGAGACACACGGACCGGGAAAGAGCAGAATCAGGGACTGGTATTGAAAGGAAGAGCCTAAGAGACAACGCAGACAATCCGGCCCCACTCATTAGAAATAGCCACCAGGAAGAGAGATGGTCTTATATGCTCAGATGCCACGCAATACCAACTTAAGGACTTGTGTTTACTGTTATGTCAGTACCAGTCACTATGTGCTTTCAACTTCTACCAGAATTATAAACAAGCTCAGCGAAACAGTCAGTGTAGAGTACATATTCAGCCTGAACTTATGATATGGTGTTTAACAGTAAGGTCAAAGAAACCATGGGAGCACAACAGAGAGTTTAAATTGAACATTAAGGGATATTTACTTCTTAAAGCAGTGTCAGAAAGAACGTTTAATCTTACATTAGAAAAAGGAGACCCTTGTAAAATCAGAAAATCAAACTCGAGAAGATCGTTGAACTTTAGCAAAGCAATTCACTACCCTTTGATAATAGATAAAGTAAATGTTCCACAGCTACTGATAAAATAGATCACTCCAGTTGAGATACTGGAAACGATTCTTGGTAACACTAACAGATTAAACTCAACTCTAGATGCAAATAAGAGTAATAAAACTTCTGATATCGGGTATTTAGCACAACCTTTAGCCACTAATGTAACTCCAATTAGAGAAATAACAGTCATGAGTGATCCAATAAACAAACTAGCAACAAATGGTACAGCAGCTACTGCTCAAAGTAAGATAGAATTAACAACAATACTAACAAAAGATAGAGGCGACCACAATAATAATATCTACAGAGGATAATATAGAAACACCGGTTACCGCAATATCAAAGGTCAATTCAGAAACTGTTACAACTAGGATCTTAACATCGGCACCACTGTCTCTTGAAGAGACTCTTGTAGAGCAGACAACCATCAATAAATTATGTTGCCGGAAACTTAGAAAATAATTGACTAACCTAAAACGTTTAAGAAAGGAGTTAAAAGAAAATTCGGGCCATGATCAGGGAATGTTTGGATGGCTGGACGCAAGGTTATGCGTTAAGGTTAAGGGGTATGGTGAATGGTGCTGACCAAGAAAGGCATAGTGCTGTCAATAGTACTAACAGTGGTAGGATTGTTTTTTTGTTGTTGCATTCCCATAGTCAGATCTATAATAGCGTCCAGACTTTCCAAGGAGATGGCCCTCATGGTGACCGGTATAGATGAGTCTGATGATTGGGAGAGGAAGCTCTATGGGGAGTTAGATTAGAGTGAAACCAGAGAGGAGACCGGGATGTGGGCATCAACATCGTCAGGAGGTCTTGGGTCAAGCTGGTGACCTCTCCATGTGAGCTACAGCTTCCACAGACAGCATAAACAAATGGACAATGGACTAATGGGTTCCAGGGCCTGATGGTTGCAGACAGGAACAGCAAACACAATTGCCCAACCCCCAACACACACAGCATACTGGTACATAAAGATAATCAGCGTTATCTGGATCTATGCAGACTTGCAGACAATCTTACATTTTTTACATTATTTTACTATTACTGACTTACTATTATTTTACTATTACTATTATTTTTTACTTTTTGACATGTTGTTTTTGAGTGTCATATTTTCTGTGTCACATATTTTTGTAATGTTCATTTTCAATGCATGCTGAAAATGCTATGTTATGTTATGCTTAGTAGAATTTTAGTTAGACATTTGATATAATTGTATGCTGAATATGGTATATTGTGTTGTTATGATTTAGTAGGTTGTATGGTTCCATATGACCGAATTGCAGGGATTAGAACGTTAAGATGATGCATTACATTTGATAGATCTTTTTTGCCTTGTGCAGGTTGAAACCCCTGCACACGTTAGAAGGTTTTTAATGATGATCAAATGTAATACTGAAATCTAGGTCAGGGACTTAGGTAGTTTTATTGGTAGTTTAAGTAGGAGGGGACGAACAATTGCTATGTTTTTATTGTGATAAGGATCCATAATAAGGGGAGATATGTGGTAGAAATTATTGATTATATTCTATGTTAAACCATGATTATTTACTAGGCCTAAATATTCTAATGGTAGAAAACATCTGGAACGTCTCTGGTTCAGGCTTGGCACGGCGCCAGGGGGTCTGGGGTCAGACAAGTTTGGAACCCCCTCCTTCCTGAGAACGGAGACCACGGGGTCAATGTGTGTTGACCTCAGGCCTGGTGTTTTAGATTAGTGTTGCCGGCCACTTCATCAGAGGGATCATGACGTATTGTGGGCGGAAACCCCAAAGGATAAAGAGGAGACCTCAATCGATTGACCGTCAATGCTTTGCAAAACATTCGGCTTTGTTGTTGCTTTTTTAACGATAAAGTCTTTTTTGTCATACTCAACCCGGACTCCTCAGTTACTTTTATTCTCTAGTTAGTTAAGAATTAGATCGTGGTTTTATTCCACCACACTACCTGATGTCATCACTGGTCTCCTCTATAGCAGATGCCATCACCGACCTCATGTCTGACTCCCTCACCCCTTGCCTGTGTTCTTCTCCACTAATTCATATTGTCAAACAAGCATTATTTAATAGATTTGAATAAATTATACATCTTGCTAATGCAATTTTTCAATATTTAGAAATTAATGACTTGGTGTCAAGTGGCTGTTCCTACACCTCCACCTAATATTAGACCAACCTGTCGCCTTCCCCGGTCTATCCTGATTCTTTCTCTCTCTTCTTCTCTGCTTTCTCTCCGTCCTCACACCTGAATGATATGAACTCTGTGTTTAGGAGGTTTCAAAAATATAGCAGTCAAACCACATAAAATTAATTGATATCCTTATTGTGGATATGTGTGACCCACAATAGTTAATAGTTAAGACATTCACCCAGGTACCAGAGGTCTTGTACCTTTAAGAGTAGGCCTATACATGGTTACTTAGCAACCTGAGAGCTTATGCCGGTTCCGGGTTCTATAGAATGTTGATGGTTTCTTATGGCGCATTTCCACTAGCACGGCTCGGCTCGATACGGCTCGGCACGGCTCGGCTCGGTTTGGTTGTGTTTCCATTACAACTGGTGCCTCCTCGACGTGGGCGGGGTCATCATAACACGGCTGCGCGAAACCGCTGTGACGTCATTTACACGGCGCCGAGCAACGTACAAATCCGGAAGACCAGAACAACAACAACAACAACATCAGAGGAGGACAGCATGAAGGACATGGAGGTGATCGTGTTGCTGCTCACCCTGTGGCTTTTTGTCGCACAGAAGGCAAGAGAAGAGAGCCAGAGAAGACTCCGGGCCGCGAGACAAAACACTATTGAAAAGTCGCGCGGTTATGACACTTTCAGGCACTCATCGGTGGAAGACAGACGGCTGACGTCACGTTTTAGTAACGCTTCGGCTCGCTTCGAACGAGGGCTGAGGTGATACCAAAATGTACCCGGTTGCAGGTACTGCGTGCTAGTGGAAACACGCAAATAGCGCGCCGAGCCGAGCCGTACCGAGCCGAGCCGTGCTAGTGGAAATGACCCATTAGCAACCAGTAGTTTTCAGTGTTTTGTTGTGGAGAGTAAACTGACTCAACTCACCTCCGTCTCCAGTCTGATCCATATTATATACATCTCCACAGATACATACTATATGAACATGTTGGACCCAAAACCAATTATTATTTTTTTTTTTAAAACTGAGCTCACGACAAGCTGTGGTATGCTCATTATACCACTGTTAAGGGGCGTTGTTCGGCCCAACGCGAAGCGGAGGGTCGACGACCCCCTTAATTATGACCCCAGTTATGGCTGTGACCCCCTTAACTTATCCCTTACCTATGTAGGCTAATGGCCGCCACATTCGAATCATCATACTTTTATTATAACGGGAAAATAATATTTTTGTATCAACTTTATAACTCCATTTTTACTGGGTCTATTTACATAAAAGAGCAAAAGCAAAACAAAATAACCACAAAGAAGTTCCTTTATTATTCTTGTCATGATCTGTTATAGTGCAGGCTCAATTCTGATCAGTACACAGTTGCAAGACAACAGTTACCTGTCGTTTTACTAGTTGTAGATTTAGCTAACCTCTTGATACACTGACATAACTTACCTACATTCAACCACTTTGAAAAGCTTTCTTTCATCTGTGACCCTTGCTACCTAGTATAGACAACGCCAGCCCCTGTATGTCCAGAGGCACCCCAACCCAAGAAGTCTACCTCCCCGCTGGTATCGAAGGATTGTATCGGCACAGGTGATATAGTACAAAATTATTTATTTCTTGGTTCTTTTGGCTTTAAAAGTAAAGCCCACAGGCACACAGGATGATAAGGGAAGTATAAGACATGCACAATTTGATAGTTGACAGAACAGGGGACCACTAGCCTCACAATAATAGAACTGTAGCATATGGTCAAAGCAAATCACAGCACTCATAAAATAAAGAAAAGAAAGTAACAAACCAAACATAAAGCACGCAAAGCAAAACACTCCAAAACAGTATTACTCTACAAACAAAACACAAGGGACCACGAATACAGCCTATCGAATAAAGAGACCAGAGCCTAACTGCCCATCCCACCCAATTGTACTTGCCCAATAAATAACCCCACCTTATCCCTATATTCTCCTACGGACACGGTCCTTCACACGCACCAACCCGCCGGTATGCGCCCACAGTCACTCACGCGCACCAACACGTTCCCACTCGCCGGTATGCGCACGCGCACACACCGTAAACTATAGAGAGGGAGAGAAGAAAAACAGTGGCCACCACGCTGGAGCTGGAGCCAAGGGTCGGTGCGTGTCTGCAGTTCCCCCTTATTCCCCGCTGCACGTCCGCGCCGATCGCTCTGATTCCCCGGCTGCAGCCAACGTCTTCCGATTCCCCCAGCTTGCGGCCAACGCCTGTCACAGGCTCGAGTCACGGATGTAGTTTAAATTAAGACAGACACCCGACGTCGCTCTACAGCCCCAGCGTTCTGAGTTCCCTGCTCTCGAAAGCCCCAAAGAGATCCCACGTCATGGAAGCCCAGGTGTATTTATAGACATCCTAATTACATCCCATCAGTGCCCAATTGTCAAACACGTATTGCTTCCTCCCCGTCCCCTCCTACTTTACCGTGTTTTCACCTTTCTGGTCACTCTGCTCACATTCACCCCCAGTTTGAAAAGTCACCGTCCCGGTGGCTAGGCTTCTATTGCCAGGGCCTAAACTGAGCGTTGATATAGTGAATGGAGGGGTTAGTAGCCGGTTGCCCTAATGGACCCCCTGTTTCTACTGGAAAAACTGAACGTGGCAAATTGTGGGGATTGAGATGTTGTCCTGCATTAGCTCTTGTGGTGCGTCTTGGGGCATTTGAGTCAGAAGCTGGACTAAGTGGGGCAGTGATAACCTCAGACAAAGTGGGCATGGGGCCGACTGACTGGGCAGGAAGCAACTGTACTGTTACAGGGGGTCTTCCGGATTGTTCTGACCGGTTCGTGCTTGTTGCGGCTACATCTTGAGCGAGGTGATGGCTCAAGATCAGGAACAAGGGTGTCTTTCCCTTGTCCTGGTTCAGGTGTTGGCATGTTTCAAACAGATGGGCTATCCTCGTCCTCTTCTTCAGGATTCCCCAAGGCTGTAGGAGTCAGGGATTCTTGGTGGCCCAGCGGGGGAATGGTGGGGGCAAGGCGTGTAGTGGTTACTGGGGCCAGACGCAGCTCTGTCCGACTGACCACTGGACCACTCCCATCCACTGGGCATATGGAGTACACCCTTCCTGCATCATCTAAACAGTGGATCACTTGATAGGGGTTAGACTCCCATACGTCCTGTATTTTGTTGCGCCCTTTGACATGGTTCAAGCGGTACACTATAGATCCCACTGGGAGGGGGGCTGCATTACCTTTTGGCTGTTGGCAGAGCCTTTGGGCAGCCGCGTTCTCAAGATGTCGTCTGGTTGAGCGATAGGTAGACTGGAGCTGGGCTGTATGTCTTTGCAGCCAATCATCCACAGAGCCCGTGGCCTCCTCCTCTTCTGGAGCACCTAGCAGAGAGTCTTTGGGCAAATGAGGCTTTCGGCCAACACATCAATTAATGAGGCGAATACCCGGTGGAGGCGTGTGCAGTGGTGTTGTATGCAAAGAGTAAGTGGGGCAGATGATGTGGCCATTTCCTTTTTTGCTCCGGTGGAAGAGTTCTGAGGAGGTCATGTAAAGTACGATTGAACCGTTCACACTGCCCGTTTCCAGCAGGGTGATACGGTGTGGTCCGGCCCTTTTGTACTCCATACAGTTTGCAAAGGTTTCGCAGCAACTCCCCTTCAAAACAACGGCCCTGATCGGAGTGGATACGCTTGGGGAGGCCATAGAGGTAGAACCATCTCTCTGTGAGTAAGCGGGCCACCGTTTGGGCCTTCTGGTCTGGGGCTGGGTAGGCCTGGGTGAACTTTGAAAAGACATCAGTCACCACTAGAACATTCTCACGGCCGTCACTCGCACGCTCCAGAACCGTGAAATCAATGGCCACAATCTCTAGAGGTTGTGAGGCAAGAAGGGTCCCAGGAAAGGTCCGGATTTTAGGCACAACTGCCTTTGCCACTGCACAGCGGGAACACTCTCTGCACCATTTTTCTACGGTGGACTGCAAATGGGGCCAATAACACCTCTGTCGGACCAAACTCAGGGTCCTCTCGCAGCCCTGGTGTCCCTGATCATCATGCAGGGCTCTAAGGACTTCAATCTGGAGGGACTGGGGCAATAGCAATTGCAGGACACCAGCACCCGCATTTAGAGGATAAACTAGTCGATACAAGACTCCATCTCGCTCTCTGATTCTTTTCCACTGTCGTACCATCTCTAAGACTTCTGGGGACACCATCTTTCGTTCGTCATACGTTGGTGGCTCGCCCCTCTTCCAAAATATCAAGAATTCGGCAATGGATGGGTCTAGTTGTTGGAGGGCCTTGAGTTCAGCAGGCCCCCTGGTCGGGAAGGCATCTGTGGCGGAACATTCGGCTAATCTAGACTCTTCCGCTTGGACAAAAGTAGGTGCCCTGGAAGGGGTGGGCATGGTGAAGCCAGGGGTCACGTCAGTGATGGATGCAGGGTCAGAAGGAGCCGGTAAGCGGGAGAGAGCGTCTGCGTTCTTGTTGGCAGTCCCAGGGCGGTACTTAATCTTAAAATCAAAGAGTGCTAACTGGGACGCCCAACGTTGTTCTACTGCCCCTAATTTTGCTGTCTGTAAATAACTTAAGGCGTTGTTATCGGTGTAAACTGTGAACTTATTCCCTAAAAGGTATTCCCTAAATTTTTCTGAGACAGACCATTTGAGCGCTAATAGCTCCAATTTCATGGAGCTGTAATTTGACATGTTGCGCTCTGTTGCATGTAGGCCCCGGCTGGCATATGCAACTGGTCTTCTCCCCCCCCCCCCCCTGATCTTGGGATAGCACTGCTCCGAGGCCTGCATGACTGGCGTCTACCTCTAGTATAAAGGGCTTAGAGAAATCTGCATACCCCAACACTGGAGCACGCACCAGTTTCTGTTTCAGTTGATCAAATGCAGTTTCACATGCTGGGTCCCAGTGGTCATGTAGTGCCTGAGAACGTGGTTTCTTCCGACCCTGCTGGAGGACGCCCACGAGCCGATGTAGAGGGGCTGCGCATTGCGCAAAACCCTCCACAAACCGGCGATAGTACGAAGCGAACCCTAAGAATGACCGGAGTTCTGTCAGTGTGTTTGGGCGCTTCCACTTAGCCACCGCCCGTATCTTCTCAGGGTCTGTGGCCACTCCCTTGGAGGAGATGATATGGCCCAGATATTTTACTTCTGTTTGGAAGAAATGGCATTTGTTCATCTTCAGCTTCAGATTGTGTTGCCTTAATCTGCGGAGGACTACTTCTAAGCATTCCAGGTGAGTCTCAAAGCTGGAGGAAAAGACAACTATGTCATCTAAATACAGCAAAAGAGAACGAAAACGTTCGTCTCCAAAGATGCGTTCCATCAGCCGTTGGAAGGTGCTGGGTGAGTTGCACAGGCCGAACGGCATCCGATTAAATTCGAAACAAGCCGAAGGGGGTACAAAAGGCAGTTTTTTGCTTATCATCCTCTGCCATCAAGACTTGATTGTACCCACTTGCAAGGTCAAGGGTAGAGAACAAGGTGGCTCCACCCAAAGCGTCAAGTGATTCGTCAATTCTAGGGAGCGGGAATGCATCTTTTCTTGTCTGTGCGTTTAACTGCCTATAGTCAACACAGAGTCTAATGTTGCCATCTCGTTTTTGGACCACTACAATAGGGGATGAGTATGGACTACAGCTTGGACGTATCACACCAGTGTCTAAGAGTCCCCCAATATGTGCCTTCACGATTTCATATTGAGAAGGTGGTAGTCGACGATATCGTTGCCGTATGGGAGTTGTGTCAAGCAGGGGAATTTGGTGCTGGATTATATTTGTGCATCCCAAATCTCCTTCCTCCTTACTGAATACTGCACTATGCTTCAACAGCAGGGCTTTTCCTTGCTGTGCCTGTTCTGGGCAAAGGTTTGGCCACGACATTTCTGACAAATCTACAGATGTTGGGTGAGCTTCTACAGTGTGTATATGAACAGCTGGATAGGGGTGGTCGGATTCTTCAAAAATCACTGCATCTTTCTCAGGTCTAGCGTCTGCCATGAACAGTTCACCCAGAATTGTACCAGAGCGCAACCAGGTGTCTTGCATACCCACATTAACCACTGGTACCCATACCTCCCCCCGCCCGACTGGCAACCAGGCTGGAGAGGCCAGCAGGCCATTTGGCCAGTTATCGGCCTTAGGTTCGAACAAAGCAAATGGTAAGGCACGCCTAAGTTGCTGAGTACAATTTGCTGGTATCATCTTCCAAGTGCCTGCAGGGACACGCACAGGGGCCCGCCCTTTAACCCCTACTCTGCCCAGAAGGCCGGTGGGTGACAAGCAGACAATTCTATGGCACTCTGAAAAAGCCTCTTTCCATGCATCTCCTGCTTGTTTCACCAACTGTGACTGAAGCAGAGAGGATCCGTGCTGGCGGAATAGTTCGTTATAGCAGCCATTGATAATATTCATGCCTAACAGTCCCGAGATTCGTGGCTTGCTTGCCTGAAGCAGTTGGAGTAGGTGGGTCTTTTACTACTAGAACGCCCATCTAAGGGAGGGTCTTCCCCAAGACTGTCACATCTAGCTCTAGGTAGCCAAGATAAGGAATATCTAATCCATTTGCTGCCCTGAGCTGTAGCCAATTACATTGCTGTAAGGGAACTGAAACCCCAGTATCAAAGTGCTGGTGGAAAAGCCTCTGGTATGGTAGTTACCATGGACCCAGTGTCCAGAAGACACGGTATAGTCACCCCCCCCATGTTTACCTCAACTGAGGGGCAAGCCCCAATAAGTCTTTTTAGATGTTTTGAAGAGATAGACGAGCCCTCAAAGTCCCCGGTTGGTGGTTGGCTCTTGCCACCAAAGGGCTCTAGTTTCCCTGTTGACTAGCCATGTTGGTCAACCCCTCTACTATTTGACTGGAGGCAGTCGTTTCCCTCCGCCCAGCAGGCCCTGCATTATGTCTACTGGATGCGGAACAAAACCTGGCAATGTGACCCGGCTGGTCACAGCGCAAACAGATTGGTTGGCCTTCAGGTTGGAATCGAGGAGGCTTCCGGTGGGGGCCATTTGGGCCTTGTCGCGGGGCAGTGGGGTAAGAAGAGGGGCCTAGTCTCTCGGTGGGGTAGGAAGGAGGGCCTAGTCTCTCAGTGGGATAAGAAGAGGGGCCTAATCTCTCTAGAGTAGCATTTAGTTGTGCTTGTTGTTTACGGAAACACTCTTTTAGTTCAGCTAGGTTATCTACTGGCCTTACAGATGCAGTATGTCTTTCTGAGCTACACTCACCCAGTACTTGCATTCTAGAGTCACACGAGTAGGCCCTGCCTCGTGGAGTACTTGGATGCTCTCCTTCCTCTACCCAGCGGACAGCCTCGCTGCGAATTGCAAAGAAAGAAGATTCAGGGTCAAGTCTTATTGAACGTTTGAGCTCTCTGCGCAACAACCCATCTCTTACATTTTCGACAAACTGGTCCCTTACCATACCATCAGGGTTATGGATACCATTTGGGTTGCTACATTTGATGGCTTCCATGCTAGTCAAAAGAGCATGTGAAAATTCACGGACAGATTCCCCCTCTAGCTGTTTCCTCTGGAAGAATTGTTTTTGAAAAGTAATGAAAGATTTGGTACACCCAAAAATCTCAATCAATATTTCCAATATTTTATCTGGATTACTCCTATCAGTGGATGGGCGAAATCTGATTTCCTTCTTTGCCTCCCCATCAAGGTGGTCCAGTATAAACAATGCTTGTTCTCCCCGCGACATGTGTCGTC
This sequence comes from Melanogrammus aeglefinus, assembly GCA_900291075.1. Lineage (NCBI taxonomy): Eukaryota > Metazoa > Chordata > Actinopteri > Gadiformes > Gadidae > Melanogrammus > Melanogrammus aeglefinus. The sequence continues at coordinate 9,826 of OLKM01004473.1, read as the reverse complement.
CTCCCACAGCTCTACGGGCTTCCTCTACCCATTTTCTCACTGGCATGGGATCAGTAGCTTGTCCTGAGAATCTAGGGCATTTTCTTTCTCGGGGTAAGTAAATGTATCTCTCTGGTCCACTAGCAGGAGTTGCTCTCTCTCCTCCCTCCTCATTAAGAGATGGCCTACCCCCCTTTAACCGCTCATTGTATGCCTGAAGCTGCTTAACCAGCTCAGTTAAGGCCCTAAGTTGCCCCTCCATTGAACGGTCCCGCTCTTCATCAGACATTACAGTTGAACTTATCAAATGTAATCACGAATGAAAACGAGTAAAAGAAACAAACCTATCAGCAACAGTAATAATGCCACCTAAACTGTCTTTAGTATTTCACAGAACTAATTACTCGGACCCTAATCTGTCGCCACTGTTTTCCTCTCCCTCACATGTACCAACATTTCATGTATATTGAAAAACACAAAACAAAACCAAAGAAAAATATATCACCTGTGCAATCCTGCCGACGACGCCAAAATGTGACCCTTGCTACCTAGTATAGACAACGCCAGCCCCTGTATGTCCAGAGGCACCCCAACCCAAGAAGTCTACCTCCCCGCTGGTATCGAAGGATTGTATCGGCACAGGTGATATAGTACAAAATTATTTATTTCTTGGTTCTTTTGGCTTTAAAAGTAAAGCCCACAGGCACACAGGATGATAAGGGAAGTATAAGATACACAATTTGATAGTTGACAGAACAGGGGACCACTAGCCTCACAATAATAGAACTGTAGCATATGGTCAAAGCAAATCACAGCACTCATAAAATAAAGAAAAGAAAGTAACAAACCAAACATAAAGCACGCAAATCAAAACACTCCAAAACAGTATTACTCTACAAACCAAACACAAGGGACCACGAATAGAGCCGATCGAATAAAGAGACCAGAGCCTAACTGCCCATCCCACCGAATTGTACTTGCCCAATAAATAACCCCACCTTATCCCTATATTCTCCTACGGACACGGTCCTTCACACGCACCAACCCGCCGGTATGCGCCCACAGTCACTCACGCGCACCAACACGTTCCCACTCGCCGGTATGCGCACGCGCACACACGTAAACTATAGAGAGGGAGAGAAGAAAACAGTGGCCACACGCTGGAGCTGGAGCCAAGGGTCGGTGCGTGTCTGCAGTTCCCCCTTATCCCCGCTGCACGCCCGCCGATCGCTCTGATTCCCCGGCTGCAGCCAACGTCTCCGATCCCCCAGCTGCGGCCAACGCCTGTCACAGGCTCGAGTCACGATGTAGTTCAAATTAAGACAGACACCCGACGTCGCTCTACAGCCCCAGCGTTCTGAGTTCCCTGCTCTCGAAAGCCCCAAAGAGATCCCACGTCATGGAAGCCCAGGTGTATTTATAGACATCCTAATTACATCCCATCAGTGCCCAATTGTCAAACACGTATTGCTTCCTCCCCGTCCCCTCCTACTTTACCGTGTTTTCACCTTTCTGGTCACTCTGCTCACACATCCCTGCGCACTCTTTCTCCTTCCCAATCTTTCTTTTTCTATTTTGTGACCCCGAGAGCTTTCTTCTCTGCCTCTCCATATTTAGGTACTGGTCATCAGATGACAATACGTTTCAAATGAAAACACTCTGGCTTCCGCCTCCAGCGAGTGCTCGAGGGGGGCGCGCAATATGATTCAAATGAATGGGGGGGGGGGGGGCGCCTAATCAGTGACGTGCCTCTGTTATTGATCATCATATAATTTACATAAACGCTGTAAAATACAGAAAATGCCGACTCAAAATCATTTTACCTCCATCGCTTTGGCGCCCCCTCTGGTGCAGCTCCCCTATGCGCCGCATATAGTGCATACCCACTTTTTGCGCCACTGCCTGCGCCTCAGACGCTGGGCACGCCTTTGCTCCACACCCTCAGGATCAAGCAACTTGATCAATTGTCTCACCGTATTTTGCGACATGCTGCTTGTCTGTGATGATCGCAGAGATGTATAATTGCTTACACATACAGATATGAGGACGACAAATGACCTGAAAAAATTTGGTTGGGGTTTGACTACTTTTCCCGCATGTACAGTGGGGTGGCAGAATTCAACAGTGCGCTGTCATGGATTGTGGCCCATCGTTGATTGCGTCCTGCTGCTTGTGGAGCCTGTGATGATCGCAGACATGTATAATTGCTTACACATACAGATATGAGGACGACAAATTACCTGAAAACATTTGGTTGGGGTTTGACTACTTTTCCCGCATGTACAGTGGGGTCCCAGAATTCGACGGTCCTATGTGATTGATTGTGACCCATCGTTGATTGCGACCTGTGGGGTGTTCCACAAAGCCGGTTTTATCACATAACCGGGTAAGTTAACTCAGGGTTTGCGGTAACCCTGGGTTTTCCGTTCCAAAATCACCACGGTATGTTAGTTACTATAGCAACATATGCTCCGAAGTAAACCTGGTCGGAGCAGGTTTTGCGCAGGTTAAGTTTGAAACATAACCCGGTTTTGGGTGTTTAAACCCAGTTCACCGCAGATTTCATGTGTCAATGGCATGCCCTTTTGATGAGAGAACTGCTGATATCGGAGCGCAAATTATACGTGCAATCCACCGGGAGCGATTAATAAGACCATGGCTCGACATCTTGGCATATCGGATGACTTTTTGCTAGAGAGATATAGATTATCGCGCAAATCTTTAATGTATTTAAATAGCCTTCTCCAGCCTTACATAGCCAACACTACCAATCGAGGACCCTCAATTCACTCCAGACTATTTGCGTAGCCCTCCGTTTTTTGCAAATGATAGTTTATCTAGGCTATAAAGTTGGAGATGCTGAGCACATCTCAGTCCTTTCAGATGACCCATCCAAGATTTTTATCGGCCTCGAAGGGTTATGTGGTAGGAACGTTAAGAATTGCTTAACTGGAACTGGAATTTAATAGATTCATGGCTCAAATATTAAGGATCATGCTTTTGACGTGTAACTAACGCATTTACGCGGTCAGCGATCCGCTGCCAGGCTTTGGTTCTCCGGGTTGCAGAGGCTTTAGCTTTCCCTTTTCTTGTGACAGTAGCCATGTTTCCATCCAAAGTGATTCGCATTACTGGGCAATGCGCATTAAAAGAAATTCAAATCATGTGTGTTTCCATCAAAAGAACGGACTTTGGTGAAAACTACAAATTCGCGCGAGTTTTCTAAGTCACGCGAGATTTTCCGCGGGTTGGCATGGCAACCAGCCTGTAAACATTCCGTCGTTCCGTCGAAGCAGTCGGGGTGAAAGTGCGCTACGTCACACTTGATTCGCATACAGCTGTTTCCATCCCATTCGAATCAACCAAAACCCGGCCATAGCGAGCGTATTTCATTTTGTGCGAATCAGGGGATTTTAATGCGAATCACGGCGTTTCCATCATCATTTTCCGATGCGATACATCTAGATGCGCATTTAAACAGCTGATGGAAACGCACCTAATGTCCTTCTCCTCGCCATAGCTCTCCAGGAGAACCTGGAGTTCCATTTTATTAAAATAAGCGGCCCGTTTCGCCATTTCGATCAGGGTTTCCATGATCCATACATCATGTCTTTTCAGGTGGCGCGTGAACGCGCACAACCCTGGGTTAACCAACTCCGAGTTGATTGAACTAATGCATAACCGCTGCTGTGGAACCGAAAACTCTGGGTTAGTCGGCACAGGATCAATCAACCTAGAGTTCAGCGTTAACTCCGTGTTTGTTAAACCTCCGTTCGTGGAACACCCCTCTGCGCTACTTGTGAACTCTGTGATGATCGCAGACATGAATAATTGTGGCATTAGTTCATATTCATTTCATAAACGGCAGTAAAAAAAATGATAACGGTGGGCATAAAAATAAAAACGGTGGGCATTATAACAAAAACATAAATAAATAATTTATCAAGCACACCGTATGTACTTGGCATTCATTAGCATTTCACAGACCCATTGTATGGGTAGGGCGTTTAGTACGGTCCATCACCGTTGCTTCTTTCACCATAAAATGCTATAGTCAGTAAAAGACGCTATCAAGAAAGAAAGTATTGCTCGGTGTGTAACATGTACATCTACATGTCAGTTTAATTAATTCTCATTTATTTATTTTTTAGTTCCTACCTGCCTTTCAGTTTGAGGGGGGCGCATTGTTTTGTATTTGTTTCTACACGGCAGCACTTAGCGACACACCACCTGGCAGAGCATGGCAAGGGAGAAACAACAAGGTCGGTTGTCTCCACACTCGGTAAAGTTGATGTCAAGATAAAGAGTTACGACATTAAATGTAAACAAAGAAGACGAAGACAGAAGAAAAGACAAGATTCTGCCCCTTTGGTAGTGTGCAGCCTACGAGGTGTGTTTTATTGGTGTGTATGTGTAATAACATTGACCTGCAAGCTCTGAATTAGCGCATGTATTTACCGGACTATTTGTTTACTTTCACTTTCTTTAGTTCTCACGCAGGCGCGTCGTTAGAACGGGGCATTCGAGGCTATAGCCCCGGATCTTTTGGGAATAGCCCCGGATCGCTGTGCCGTCAAAAAAAACAAAACCATAAAGGTACGGCCACACCAAAAGCGTTACCCGCGTATCACGCGTATAAAATCGGCAATTTTTCCATAGGGAACCATTGGTTTACGCGCGTATGAGACGCGTACACGCGTATAAGCAACATTTTACTCGCGTTAGGCGCGTATGAGGCGCGTATATATACGCGCGTATATATACGCGCGTACATATACGCGCGTACATATACGCGCGTACGAGGAGTTCAAAAAATCGAACTTTTTACGCGCGTACGTGCCGCAATAGCCAATCAGCGTTGAGCTTGACCCGACGTCACTGGCAGAGAGACGGAGAGGACAGAACCGCAATGGAGGACCAAAACCTCATCATCGCAGTGTGCAGCCGTCCTGTCCTGTACAACACCAGGATTGTGTTGTACCGGGACAGGAACAAGAAAGAGAGGGCGTGGGTCGACGTGGCCGAGGAAACTGGCTGTCCTGGTAAGATCAGTGAATGTTTCAGCAAAAGAAAAATGGCGCGGGGGGGGGGGGGGAGTTTTGGGCGGTCTCATCTACGCGCGTTACGCGCGTATCTGACCATTTTTGACACAAAATGGTCAAGCAACATTTTAGCTGCGTTACGCGCGTACATGGTACGCGAGGTACGCGCTTGGTGTGTTCGCGGCATAATGAAGATAGCCCCATAGAGTTTACTTCTTTGAAGTCGTATTACCAGCGGCCACAGATGCAACATTGTAGCGAGTGGAAACCGCAAAACTCTGACATATCCATATATGGGCAGATTTAGAATAATTTGTTGCAGAATGTTGCAAATTCACCGTTGGTATTCTTTCTTCCCCTATGCATAGCGCATGTTGTCCATAATGCTGTTTCGTGCTGCCAGCCTTTTAGTGAGATCAGAGTGTTAGAAGGACAGTAGTACCTAATAAAATATCTTTGGCAAGATGGATATAAGAGAGACCCGCAGTGAATTCAACCCGGTCCACTTGACATCGGGTAGGTGCATGACAGTGGTACCGTTAAACTTCTATCACCTAATTTCAAACAAAACTCTTGCTCAGCAACGATGGGAAATACTATCAAATGTATTATTTAAACCAGTATGAATATTACGTAGGCCTACACGTTTACCAGGCAATCGAATAACACACACACACGCGCGCGGGCACGCAAGCACACACGCACGCACGCGAGCGGTAATCGGGAGAGTTGGGAGAATTCCCTGTGGGCCGCCGTGAACGTGTCAACGGCGCAACCAATTCGATTTTGTCTATAGGGGACAACTGAGCGCCCCCTCCCGAAGTGGTACAGCCCAGGTCGGCCTTGAACTGCGATTGGTCAGAAAGACGTAACAGCTAATGACAACATTGAACTCCCATGCCGGTTATAACAAGAGTGACCCACTGTTGCGGTGTCGAACACGCATAAAATCAGCAGCCTTTGGACAATCCACCATAACGACAGACGACAGGGTTTTTGGGGAAAACAAAGTTTTATGGTTGACATTGACAATGATCGTGAGGTCAGTCCGACATGACGATTGGTCTTTCTTTTACTTCTCAAACTAGTTACAATTGAATGTTCATCAGCCCGATTTTTAAATATTCTCGGAGGAGAAACCCTCCCGAACACCCGTTTTAAAAGCTCTCTAACATCTGGGCTACAGCCCCGAATGTTTTCAATTGCTAGCGACGCTCCTGTTCTCACGGGTCTGTCGGTGACTGTGAATAAACCCTGTTTTTAAACGAGCTCGGGTCTCATGCTTTACTACAGGGAGGAGCTACAGTGAGAACTCGACTGCTTCGCGTGAGTAGCCGAGGAAAACGCCGCTGGAGCACGGTGATCCACGGTCGGGATGAAGCCTCTCCACGTCGCGGGTGCGCCGTTTATTGCCGTCTCACAGCAACCAAGGAAGCAGCCAGGAGGCTTAAGGTGCTATCGTGTGGATTTGTGTGAATAAGAGACTTTTGGCACATTTCCACTAGCACGGCTCGGCTCGGTACGGCTCGGCTCGGCGCGCTATTTGCGTGTTTCCACAAGCACGCAGTACCTGCAACCGGGTAAATTTTTGGCATCACCTCAGCCCTGGTTCCAAGCGAGCCCAAGCGTTACTAAAACGTGACGTCAGCCGACTGCCTTCCACTGATTGGCCGATGAGTGTCGTCACTGGAAGCGTCCTAACTGAGCGACCTTTCAATAGTGTTTTGTCTCGCGGCTCGGAGTCTTCTCTGGCTCTCTTCTCTTGCCTTCTGTGCGACAAAAAGCCACAGGGTGAGCAGCAACACGATCGCCTCCATGTCCTCCATGCTGTCCTCCTCTGATGTTGTTGTTGTTGTTGTTCTGGTCTTCCAGATTTGTACGTTGCTCGGCGCCGTGTAAATGACGTCACAGCGGTTTCGCGCAGCCGTGTTATGAAGACCCCGCCCACGTCGAGGAGGCACCAGTTGTAATGGAAACACAACCGAGCCGAGCCGAGCCGTGCCGAGCCGTATCGAGCCGAGCCGTGCTAGTGGAAATGCGCCATTTGAGTGCTTTGCACAAGAGACTGAAACGTTTTTGCATTTTCAAGTTGTACTTACCTTTCACTGTTGAAGTCTGTTGACATTCATTGATGCAAATCGTGCCGATATTGAGATTGTGTTTATCGATAATTACACTGTAAAAATTGTGTCAAACCAAGTAGCGTTAATGATAGTTGCACTGTAAAAAAATTCTGTCAAAACAAGTAATGCTAATATTAAGGTAACAGCACCACAGTAATTTAAAGGTGCATTGCAAGTGTTTATTACATTTCTAACTTACCTGTGCTAGAGTTAACTCACTGGTGGTAATAAGAGTATAAGTGAATAAGCCAAACTATTGAACAGAAAGGCATAACCATTGCTACATGTTCAAACTGAGTTTTAATTCAGCTACACTAAGATTATTTGGCCATGCCATAAGTAACTACAAGGCTAAGAGTAGTATCACATTTAAATCTAACTGAAGTAATCAAAGTAAAATGTCACACATACAGTCTTTCTCTGAGAGTGACAGAAATGGTGGTGAAGACATACAGCAGCATGGAACGGACATGCAACCACAAGCATCTGAAGGCATCGAAGCTGCTAACCAGGCTTCTTCGCCAGAGCCACAAAGAAGTCAAAGAGCTCGCAAGTTGATGGAAAAGGGCCAAGAGTTGCACAAAGAGCAAGTTACAAGGGTTCAACACCGTTTCATCAAGAGCTACGACAAGTGGAAAGCAGTCATTAAGGATGCTAAAGGAGTGCTGAGAAGATGTCAACAGCCTGCGCAAACACTAACGAAGGTGAGTGAGGCGCAAAATACCTGAACATGTCAGAAGAGTGAAGGAACCATGATCCAACCCCGACAAGCGTCGCAGATAGAACACCTGGAAGCAGAACAAAAAGACAAAAGTAAACCGCACAAGTACGACACACAGAAATGAAGAAGACAAGATGAAAAACAAGACAGCAAAGATAGAGATGGACAATCTGTGTTTAAGTCTGCAGCATCAGATAGATCCAGCATCTTAACCATATATCAAATTCCAAGTCCAAACCAGGCTCATTCAATCTCGAACAACTCATAAGTCCAAACGGCCAGACCCAAAGCCAGATCGCCACAGACGAGGCTGGCTGCGCTGAAGGTCCCGCCAAGCGAAGCGCCTGCATACGTAGAGAAAAGAAGTCATAGCAAAAGAACCGAACAGACTGAAAGCAAAAATGCAGAAGAGGCAAAGGGCGCTTAGAGGCCAAGCGATAAAGGAACATGGAGACCGTAAAGAATAAAGCTGCCAAAAGCACCAAAAGTAGAGAAAAATGCAGATGAGGAAATAGATTCAACTGCGCCACAACCTGGCCCTAAAAAGGAAGAAGAAAAAAGAAATAACCTGCTCAGCATAACCCCACCACAGCATACACGACTAGGAAGAAGACACAACAGCAGCTCTTGGTGAATGTGCAGAAGTCCAGCGCAAAGTCGCTCCATAGCTGAACCACAACATCAGGCGGACCACAACATACGGAATGTATGTCAGACACCATGACAGAAAAAACATACCAGGTAAGAAAAGATATTACCTCGAAAGTAGTGATGCCCACCAAAAAGCATAGAGATACGTCCCTAGGTGGCACAGAGAGGCCATCACACAGACACCGAGACGAGAGATGGGCCATCCATCCTCTCGCCAACTTTCAAGGACATAGCTGGATCAAGACGCAAAAACTCAAACAGTGAACGGCAAAACTTGCTGACTCCCGCAGCGGAAGCGCCAGTTCAAACAACGGGGCCTTAAGTACCAAGACTTGTAACGAAATCAAAGAACCGCTAACAACGCCAGATGGATGAACCTAAGATGGAATAGGAAGGTCATGGAAGTGCAAGAGCAAAGTCAGAAAGTTAAAAGCTCACAACTGGTCAGTCCCACAATGGAGCCAGAAGCTTGCAACCCCAAAAACATCTCTCCGCCTCGAGCCAAGTGAAAATAAAAACAGTGCAAGAGACAAGACGCCTGGAGCAAAGGTGCAGCACGAAACTCAACGGGAAAAAAAACTGTTGTTTCCAGTGGCTTCGTGAGAAGGGCAGTCACAGTACCAAGGTTACAATCAGGAGAAACAGCCGCACGTGTTAAGTTTGTCCAGGAAACCAAGTTGTGTTTCGGCTGTCTGCAATCCGGCCATCGCTCGAAGGAATGTGAAGGAGACAGACCTGCAACATATGTGAAAGAGGACATCCAACTTGCCTCCATGATAATCGCACTAAAGACAGAAAGACGCTAACAAAGGCTAATGGAGCAGGTAACTATGACAAGTGGAAGGACGGAAGTACTGAACGGCGACAAGACAAAGCAGTGAGACCTCATTTGAGGCAATATCAAACAGAGTCATACAGAACATCAAAGACACTCATGCATCCACTATCATTCCGGTGTGGGTAGCCACAATGAGACACGATGTCAAATTCTGTTACCACATCCTAGATACAAACAGCAGTGACACAACCTGTCCCTCCGAAAGAAACGCAAAGCCTGCACACAAAAACGAACATCAGTTAAAGCTGTCATGGTGCAAGAAACACCATTGTGCCATGTCGAAGAGTCACTGGCATACAAGTAAAAGAATCTATCAGACAAGGAATACTCGCGGGGGACATAGACGAGAGACGGTCATACCCAAATAGAGAACATATTCCCACTCCAGAGACGGCTAAAAGTGGCCCACCTGAAGACACATGTCAGCTGAGATAAGCCCTCTCAAGTGTGATTGGCTTGTAACGCTACCACC
>OLKM01004472.1:0-22175 GCA_900291075.1 Melanogrammus aeglefinus | reverse complement strand
AAAACCACGCTCCAAGAAGGCTCCAAGAAAGCCGTTTCTAAGTACCGCAGTCAAAGTGGCGGCAAGAAGCGCAGAAAGACCAGGAAGGAGATGCTTATGCCATCTAACGTGTAAACAAGGTGCTGAAGCAGGTCCACCCCAGAACACCGGCATCTCTCAAGGGCGATGGGAATCATGAACTCCTTCGTCAACGAGACATCTTCGAGCGCATCGCCGTGAGGCCTTCTGTCTGGCTGACTAGTCACAAGCGCTCCACGCATACTCCAGGGAGATCCAGACCGCCGTCCGCCTGCCTGCTCCCCGGTTGAGCTGGGCCAAGCACGCCGTGTCTGAGGGACCGAAGGCTGTGGACCAAGTACACCAGCTCCAAGTAAACACCATTTGAACTCGCAACCAAACGGTCCTTTATTAGGACACTCAAATACGCCATTAAGAGCTTATACCTTTAACTATGCAGCCGTCCCTTCCGTATTTCCAAGCAGCATTTTGGGGGCCATGGGAAACATTCAAGTGTAAAATCATTTACACTCGCGGGCTTAGACATACACACGACACTGAATCAAAAACTATCACGGTAGGGTTGCATGCTAGGAATAACGAGCGCCCCTTTTTTTTTTTTATATTGTTAATGGGGTAATTGTAATTCAGAGGCGTTACGCCCACTCGCACCAATAAAATCTGACATGGACTCCCGTTCTCCTTTGGGGAAAAAAAGCTTACATATAGATGGTAATGAGATTACTTGAATAAATAGACACCTGAAGAACACCAACCAGTCTCCGCTCCGTGGGTCGGAAAGCCTGTCCGCACCACCTATTTTTCTAATAAAATAAAAATGCCATCCGTTTTTAAAATTATATGTTTTGAATCGATACCCTCACTTTTATTTGTCTTTCTAAATGTCTTTCATTGGGGCTGCATGTTGAGTTCGTTAAAGTTTTCCACCATTAATACTGCTCGCATGCTGTCAGCAACTGCGAGCCAGTACATCCTTGTGATTTCATTATCTTTGTGTTTGTAAAAGACCAATTATACTAAGATCCATGTACAGAGGGTGTGTTCCCAATAATTATTGCCTATGAACTTTATTTAATGAACTGTTACATTTAGATAAGTATAGGGTAGTCTGATTGATTCTGATAAATCGACTGACTGTCCGTGGGGGACTACATCCTTAGGCCTACTCCTTATCGATCGATTTGATGCACAGCAAACATGCTTGAGACTCAAGAACCAGCCAAATAACTGCTTAATATGCTATTCGTGTTTCTGAGTTTATTAGACCCCAAATGCATGTCCGTTATTAAGCCCAGTGTATGAATTTAACGAACTCAATGGATTTATTAAGACCGGGTATTTTAGCTAAGGTGACGTCAAATATGTGAACAAGGCAGATAGGTCATTATGTTCCTTTTAATCATTAAGAAACATAACCGTAATGAGCAACAATGAATGCGTATAAACAACCATAAGTCACTCACGACAAGAGCAGCTACAATCGCTGAATTAAAAAATTAGCCCGCGAGCGGTTATATTGTTGCGCGGTTAAATAAACTTTGCCTCAAGGGTCCTGTATTCTAGCCAATCGCACAAGATGACCACTGCCCTTGTAGTTTGCATGCGCCTCCTATAAATATTGGCAGTTGAGCGCTGGATTTCATTCTTTCAGACACCATTGCCTGCTGACGTTGCCAAACCCGCTCCAAGAAGGGCTCTCAGAAAGCCGTTTCTAAGACCGCCGCAGTCAAGGGCGGCAGAAGCGCAGAAAGACCAGGAAGGAGAGCTATGCATCTACGTGTACAAGGTGCTGAAAGCCAGGTCCACCCCGCGATACGCGGCATCTCTCCTCCAAGGCGATGGGCATCATGAACTCCCTTCGTCAACGACATCTTGAGCGTATCGCCGGTGAGGCCATCTCGCCTTTGCTCACTACAACACAGCGCTCCACCATCACCTCCAGGGAGATCCAGACCGCCGTCCCGCCTGTCTGCTCCCGGTGAGCTGGCCAAGCACGCCGTGTCTGGAGGGCACCACAGGCTGTGACCAACGTACAGATAACCCAGCTCAAAGTAGACTTCTACTTGATTCTCAAACAAACGGTCCTTTTAAGGACCACACCCAACTACACTACAAGAGCGTTTCCTTCTATGCATCAAACATTCTATTTTCGGAGTTATATTCTCGCAAAAGCAAGATTAAGTCATGCATGTTACTACCGTCTAAAAAGTCTAAATTCTAAACTGAACAACGGAAGATGGTGTGCAATTTAGCCGTGATATTATTTCCAGACTTCCTGAAACGGCCAATAAACTTATTCCGCGGTTACTGAAACCGGTTGTATATTCCATGAAGGCGCAACAGCTATGATAAATGTAAGCACTAGGCTATTTCAGAAGCCAATCATACACCTTCCAGATATTAAAAAGCGTTTGTTGGGGCCTTTTTCCTTTCCACCAGATTCATCTCGTGGAAAAGGGGAATGAGTTGTGTAGGCTACTTTTCTTGGCCTGTGTCCAAATGGCTCTATCGTAGCCTTTTCATAATCAAGCGCGCTGAAATGTTTTTTGGATAGTCATACTCTTTGTAGTAAACACTGTTCCGTCACAAATGGGTGGAAATGTTGAGAATAATTGACTAAGAAATCAACATTGAGCATCTTCTCTTATTTAGTTGCCTTGAGACCCATCCCAAACTGCCTAAACATGATTATATATATATATATATATATATATATATAAACGCATGCAGATAGTATGGTATGACTAAAGATGCCAACTGAATGTAGATTTAAACATTTCATGCTGTGTTGGTTAACTCACTGGATTCAGATAGTATGAGTGCGAGAGGCATTGCATGCTGATATTCTTCATGTACTTATTGTAAGTCGCTTTGGATAAAAGTTACTGAGGAAATGCCCTTAATAAAATTGTAATATTCTGGCTACACAAAGGAAATAGTAAACACTTGATCGCTCCAGCATGAAAATAAAATAAAGGGGCGGGCACCATTGCGAGAGCGGGACTTCAGCCCTATGTACCGCCTATCACAGCGTCTTTTCAAGGACCAATCACTGTTTAGCGGTTATGGCCTGATATAAAGTCTGGCCGACGCCACACAGATATTATTCTGACTAGGAAAGTCTCAGTTGAAATGGCCCGAACAAAGCAGACTGCGCGTAAATCTACCGGTGGCAAAGCGCCCAGGAAGCAGCTCGCCACCAAGGCTGCCCGCAAAAGCGCCCCGGCCACCGGTGGCGTGAAGAAACCCCATCGTTACAGGCCCGGTACAGTGGCGCTGAGAGAGATCCGTCGTTATCAGAAATCCACCGAGCTGCTGATCCGCAAGCTGCCCTTCCAGCGCCTTGTGAGGGAGATCGCCCAGGACTTCAAGACCGCGACCTGCGGCTTTCCAGAGCTCCGCTGTGATGGCTCTTCAGGAGGCCAGCGAGGCTTACCTGGTCGGTCTGTTCGAGGACACCAACTTGTGCGCCATCCACGCCAAGAGGGTCACCATCATGCCCAAGGACATCCAACTCGCCCGCCGTATCCGCGGGGAGCGCGCATAATTTGGTCAACGTTAAAGAAAGAAAAAAAAGGCTCTTTTAAGAGCCACACACATACTTAAAAGAACTACCTAATCCTTGCAGGCATCATAAACTTGCCGTAACAATACAATGTGTATCAGTCTGTTGTAAAAACAATGTTTAGACAGTTCATCATCCACATTTGGAAGTGTAGGTCAGTGCTTTTGTGGTGGGTGTTCGCCAATGGTTGCGGTTGGCAACGTAGTTAATTTGCTGGTTATGTGACAGGTTTAATACAGGAACGCTGTCTTTCCCTAAATTTGCCGTAGGTCTACTAAGTGAAACGGAAAATTTTGGTAATGTAGCAAATCTTTCCTTGTCTGGAAAGATTTGCTACATTACCAAAATACCTAGTAGGTAAGGAAGTCTTTCTTAATGTTATAAAATAATAGCTAATGAACAGGCAACACGAATCATATTGACAAATGTGCCTTAATACAATGCCGCCTTTCACCATGAGGTTGTTAAATCAGACTGTGAAGATAAGAAGGGGGTTTACCGCCCAAAGTAATGGGCGGGAAGTCTATCAAGTTAGCATGACCGGTTGAGGCATATCAATCTGCTACAAAAGCAAAGTATGAACTCTAGCCTACTTCAATTCATACATTTAAATCATGCCATATGTATATTCTGATAACATACTGATTTTAAAAATGGTCTAAATATAAGCACATCTAAATGATGGCTACACTGTATAGAGGTATTTCTTTGCTCCCCTTGAGTAGGCCTACTACACCGGCACATTTTATCTTACGGGAAAATACTGCCACCTATCGGGCATGGAAAAAAAGCCCGGGTGGTACATGATTGGTCCGTTTTATAACATGTGATCTGGCCAATGAGGAAGACATGGTCGGGTATATTAACCAGTTGGCCGTCGATTCCAAGTCACTGCAACGTCTGATTTCAAACCTTGTTAATCATGTCTGGACGAGGAAAGACCGGAGGAAAAGCCAGGGCGAAGGCCAAGACCAGGTCATCCCGTGCCGGGCTACAGTTCCCAGTTGGCCGTGTGCACAGACTTCTTCGTAAAGGCAACTATGCCCATCGCGTCGGAGCCGGAGCTCCAGTCTACTTGGCTGCCGTGCTTGAGTATCTGACCGCTGAGATCCTGGAATTGGCTGGTAACGCCGCTCGTGACAACAAGAAGACCCGTATCATCCCCCGTCACCTGCAGCTGGCCGTACGTAACGATGAAGAGCTCAACAAACTGCTCGGTGGAGTGACCATCGCTCAGGGTGGTGTGCTGCCTAACATCCAGGCCGTTCTTCTGCCCAAGAAGACCGAGAAGCCCGCCAAGAAGTAAACTGAAAACCCATCTACTCAAAAAAAGGCTCTTTTAAGAGCCACTCAAATCTACTAAGAGATATTCCGTCCAGAATGATAACTGAAATAATTATATCTAATTACTAGAAGCAGGATGCCCCATTCTGATTATTGTAAAATCTTAACATGGACCTATCCTTGTTTTATTAGGGTAGTTTCAAGAAAAACGACACAATGCATCAAAACAAGTTGCAAGTAACCATCAAGTGGCCAATATTATTTTGATATGGTCCCTGAGGTTTGCTAAAGAGACTTAATTTTCTCAATCTGGAAAACCTTTTCTGTGCTAAAGATGATGCATGGAATAACAGTTAATACAATGAGCTTTCAATGTCTCACGTCTCCAGTATAAGCAAGAGCTGCTAAACGCTGGTTGTATAAGGGTAATGTTTCATGGGGTAAAGCTTGCTATAGGCTGTATTTGTTCGATATTACATTGTAGGTTTAGCCTACGGCTGAATAATTTATATATATTAATATAACGTATTTCAACTTTTATATATATATTAATATTTTTTTTATATATTCATATACAATGAAAGTATGCTAGATTCCTCCCCCCACTACGACGGCATAAAGCCAACTGTTTCAATCGATTAAGTAGCATAATTCCAACTACTAAATTGTAAAATCTCCAATAATACAAAACTCCATTAGTATGATTTTGATATTTCTAGCATCATTTTCTTTATTCATGCACCCACTAGGAGACATTGGTTGATTAAAAAAAAAAAAAATAACTGAAACGGGTTTAGGTGATGTAATATATTGTTTGTTATCTTTGTAGAAAGCCTGTTTGGAAAATGAGTGACAGACAACGAATATGCCAAATGAAGCTCATCACACTAATATGCTTCGAAAGCCATCACCCGCTCCAAGTTATATTAATAAGTGGTTTAAGATTTTATTTTCCATCTAGTTTTGCAAAGGGAGGGTTCTGTGCTGAATAAAGGGCAATGGGAGGGGCCTGTAGAGAATGGGAGGGATCTGTAACAGTAGGCTGCCCTGAATCTCTCAAAGGTCCTCTGGAAGCCTTTATAAAGTCAGAGCGTCTCGTTCAGTGGCACATTGAGTAGACTACCAAAGCTTCTCGAACATGTCTGGACGCGGCAAAGGAGGAAAGGGACTCGGAAAAGGAGGCGCCAAGCGTCACCGTAAAGTTCTCCGTGATAACATCCAGGGAATCACCAAGCCCGCCATCCGCCGTCTTGCTCGCCGTGGCGGTGTGAAGCGTATCTCTGGCCTCATCTACGAGGAGACCCGCGGTGTCCTTAAGGTGTTCCTGGAGAACGTGATCCGTGATGCCGTTACCTATACCGAGCACGCCAAGAGGAAGACCGTTACCGCCATGGATGTTGTCTATGCTCTGAAGAGGCAGGGACGCACCTTGTACGGCTTCGGCGGTTAAACCAGTCTCTCAACCAACTAACCAAAGGCTCTTTTAAGAGCCACTCAAATCTTTCTAAGAGTCCTACCTTGATCTAGGAATACAATTGGAATGGGGCCTACTCAGTATTTGGTTGGCTTTGATACTGCCACAATATCAATAACGTCGTATAAACTCAATCCAAATAGGCCTGCATTCGTGGGGGGAAAAAAAAGACTTGCCCTGGCGTTATAAGTCAACTAACTTGAAGTCAGATGGTAGGCCTACTTTACCACAATGCAACCGTAGGCCTATACCAAGAGTAGAAATAATTATTTGGTGGTAGACATATGACCAATACCTACAGCATATACATTTGATCACATGGTATATGAAGTAGTTCAAAAAATGAAATCCAATTTGTGAATTCCTGAAACCAACGTTTACACGAAAGATAAATGTTAACACCATTGTGTTTTTAAGTCAATTGCGTTCATTGTTTGAGACTAAGCAGATACACAACATAAATGAAGAGTAGCACTGCCACTGCAATAAGGCTACATAAGCAGGATCAGCCAAAATAAGGTAAAGTGTGGATTGATTCAAAGACATTAGTTTATTTTATAGCGAGAGCCATAAATAGCCCACTCTATAGAAACCCAGCTGGCATTCGACTGACATTAAACGTTTAAATGTGGTTGAAATAATGTCAGTCGATGTAAAAACATTGATTCAACGTCAAAACAACGTTGAACACGAAATAGTTGAAATGGTGTTGTTAACTCACTATGGATTCAACATTTAAATATCAACCATTTTTGAGTTGTATGTCAAA
This sequence comes from Melanogrammus aeglefinus, assembly GCA_900291075.1. Taxonomy (NCBI): domain Eukaryota; kingdom Metazoa; phylum Chordata; class Actinopteri; order Gadiformes; family Gadidae; genus Melanogrammus; species Melanogrammus aeglefinus. The sequence continues at coordinate 15,065 of OLKM01004472.1, read as the reverse complement.
TCAACATTATTTTTACAACCATGACTATTAAACATTTTGTTGAAATATATCAGTAGAAAAATAACGTTGTTTCAGCATCCAAACAATGCTGACCAATTAACTGTTGAAAAAGTGTTGATAGGCCTACATGAATAATGATACAACGTTGAAAGATCAACTCGGAATTAAACGTTTGTTGAATCGTGATAAAAGCACTTTCTACATCTCCCGGCGTAGGCCGACTTTAAGAGCAACTCCAGTCTGATAGTAGCCTGACAAGCCAGACTATATCATTAAAATGTATAGTCTGGCAACGACCGGTAGACCTCGGCTCAATCCAGGGGGCGGGATGAAGGCTGTCTTTCAAACTGCCTCTGCACGCAATAGGGTAACGCTACGACCAATTAGAGCAAAGAGCAGGATGACGTAGTCAGAGCTGAACGAAATGAATGACTTCAGCGCCGTTTCTTGCTCAACTTTTAAAGAAAATGACAAGTTTAATTCTTTTCAAAGTTGATGCCAACGCCGATTCAAACGATTCTCTTTGCCAAAGAAAGCCATCTTTGTCATGTTTTCTCATCCGTCGCAAGTATGTCGTCATCGCATTAAGCCCGCCCAACGACTCAATAAACAGATGGAGCGCTGTGATTGGTGAACACAATCGGTGTTCGAGACTCAACAAGTTCCTATGGCTCGTTTCTAGACCCACCTACGGAGCAAATATTTTTGCTGCCGCTAGGGGGCGTCTAGATTTCTAGGCTAGTCTGATAGATCATTTTGGAACATCGTTCAATACAAGGGCTTGATTGGAGGACGGCGGTTGTCCATCACACAAAGGCGGTGACTAGGATTCCATTGGCTCTGACGTTTCCAGACAACACCTGCTTGCGCATGCGCGAAGTGGGTCTGTGTCGTCATCGTCAGGCTACGCAGATTCTGACCTGGACCGGTTCGAAGTTAACTGAATTTGGCGGTAACGGCTAAAACGGTAAGCAACATTCCTAAAGAAATTTTGATTGTGCCTGACTCTGGCCCATATATTAATACGTGTGTTAATTGATATTGTGTGTACAGGCAGACTAGTCTAACCGCGAAACGCAGTTGTGTGCTAGCTTAACCACCAACCGCCGTGTGTGTGTGTGTGTGTGTGTGTGTGTGTGTGTGTGTGTGTGTGTGTGTGTGTGTGTGTGTGGTGTGTGTGTGTGTGTGTGTGTGTGTGTGTGTGTGTGTGTGTTGTGTGTGTGTGTGCGCGGGCAGCCTAGTTTAACCGCGAAACGCTGTTGTGTACTGGGGTCAAGTTTGCATTGTCCGGTAACTACCGGTCATTGACCGAAAAAAAGGAGGACCGAAAATAATTCTCTACGCAATTTGAATTGTGTTTAAATATGCTACAGTTTTCATTTGTTTAGCCAATTCATGTAAAACAATGAGGGTTTTGATAAACCCAACCCGGCCCGCGGGGGTCGGGCCGATATTTCCCACCGTTATCCTCGAGCCTGGTCGGGCCGGGCCTTTGATCGAGCGTTTGTGTTTTTTTTTAATCATTGCTTTATTGGCCTTATCTGTAAAGGCAAGCTCACACCGGACCGAAAATCGGCGTCGGTGACATGAGTCTATTTGGTGTGGTTGCTGAAATCGGCCACGTCGGCGTTCATTTCAGCCGTTTCAACACGTGTAATCGGCCATTAGAGTCGGTCTTGTCTCGACCATTCTGATTGGTTCATTACTTCACTAAACTGACACACGCTACCGCTCGCTCGTCTACTCACACGCACACGCGCACGCGCACACACAGCCATTCTCGCGCACACACATGCTACTCTCGTAACACTTATTGACAACAGTTAAGGCCCTTTCACACCGCGGACGTAACGAATAAACGACACGAAATTACGAAATATTCGCGGCCAAATATTTCGCATCAAAACCATTCACACCGGCGGCGACGCGAATAAGCGACAGATGCGACAATTATAAACCAAAGTTTCGCCCCGCGGGAGTTCGTTCAGAAAATGATGGTAAACCAGTGCAGATCAGCTGTGTTATCAAAGCGTCACCATGCTGAAGCACTGGGTCTGTTTGAGCTGCGGTCATGAAGTTAGAGGCTACTTTCAAACTCTTCAGGCAGTGATCAGTTATCAGTGTCTGCAGCTGTTTGGCTTGTAATCACTGGTCTCGGTGTTTTAGCGACCGTGCTGAGTCTGTTACAATTGGATATGTTCTGGACGTTATGTACTTTGTTTTTATACTTCAATGACGTCATGTATGTTTTGAGAAATCATGTATTCTAATTTAGTACTTGAAAGCACATAACCTGATAGCTATTATACCAGTAGCTATTATACAACAGGTAACATTAGGTGCGTTTCCATCAGCTGTTTAGATGCGCATCTAGATGTATCGCATCGGAAAATGATGATGGAAACGCCGTGATTCGCATTAAAATCCCCTGATTCGCATAAAATGAAATACGCTCGCTATGGCCGGGTTTTGGTTGATTCGAATGGGATGGAAACAGCTGTATGCGATCAAGTGTGACGTAGCGCACTTTCACCCCGACTGCTTCGACGGAACGACGGAATGTTTACAGGCTGGTTGCCATGCCAACCCGCGGAAAATCTCGCGTGACTTAGAAAACTCGCGCGAATTTGTAGTTTTCACCAAAGTCCGTTCTTTTGATGGAAACACACATGATTCGAATTTCTTTTCAATGCGCATTGCCCAGTAATGCGAATCGCTTTGGATGGAAACATGGCTATTGTCTCTTTTCCCCTCCTCTCTCTCTTGTGCGCTGCACCAACGTTTTAAACAGAGATCCGCTACATCTGTCGGCTTTGTTTGCTTATATTTCACAGAACAACTCCCATTGAACACGGTCGATTAACTGCAGTTAATTTAATTTAATCAATTACATTTTTCTTCTTATGAAACGTACAGGCGGGCCAGTGATTCGTGTGGGCGGCACTGGCCCGGCCAGGCCCACTCCTACCTACGCTCCTAGACAAATAACCAAGTCCAGATGCTTTCGATTTAAAATTCCTTTGAGATAACTATGAGCGGGACAAATGAGAATATTCACAGGCTATACTCCGGTTTGTTTACGTTAGCAAAACCCCGACCGCTGCCGTCTTGTTACCAACTCTACTACATCCAACAACAACTCATTGATGGCCAAGATGATCGGCAATGCTTTGCCACACATTGTCCTTCAGATCATTGTCCTTGTAATCTTTGTGTTGTTTGTCAAACAAGACAGGGTAATGAGAGACACAGACTATCAACAGATCCGCCATTGTTGTCAGTGTTGTGACGTACCTCCTTTACACGCCACATGATTGGTTGATGCGTTTTTTCGCGGAGCGAAAGCTCGGAAAAATCTACCGCATGACGGAAAAAAATTATGTTGCTTTTTCGCCGCGACACATTCGCGGTCGGTGTGAATGGACCCGTGATGAAAACCGGGGTTCTAAAAAAAAATATTGACGCGCGAATTATTCGCACGAAAAATACGTCTCCGGTGTGAAAGGGCCTTTAGCTGAACATTATAGGGTCCCGTCCTTCCACTCCCTGTTTTCTCAGTTAAAAACAGAAATCAACTTACTACATTTGTCCCAGTGTTTTGATGTGAAATGAAGCCCAAAAAAGGCGCTCTCTTCCTCCGGTAACGCAGTTGTTAGCGACGCCTTTCTTGTTCCTCGTTTCTTCCATTTGTCTGTAACGCATGCTCCAATCTTTCATCGATCGAGTGTTTTCTGTTTTTTTCTGTTTTCTGTTTTTTTTCTGTTTTTTTTTTTCTGTTTTCCCCCAGGTATAAATTATGTATAATGTATCGGCCGATTATATAATCATGGCCTGTTTTGGAGACATTTCATCTCGCGCAAGCGCGGAACGTATAGCGTCGGCTGTAATCCCCTTAGGTGTGTACTTCCCACGTCGTTTGTTCGAGTCGGCCAGATTAAATAGCCCGACTTCATTTACCGACGCGAATCGGGCAGTTGGTCCAGTGTGAGCTTGCCCTAATAGCTGCCTAACCAGTATTTTACCCCTTCAAAAGCATTTATATTGAAATTAGAATATAAAATTAACATACCTCAAATCATACCGTGATATAAATTAGTCCATACCGTACAGCCCTACAATGAAGATATGTATACATGGTTCATATATGGGATTTGTTAACCTATTCAAGGTTGTTCTCTCTCTATCCCAGGGTGCTGCTCAGATTTTGTCATGTCCTTTCACTACATTCCCTTACTTGACTTCCGTACAGATACAAATAAGATATAATGTAAGCCTGACAGGCTGTTTGTCATGTTTAATAAAAAAGTACATTAATGTTACTGCTTTGGGGTCAATTCAAGGTTAGAGGGTTCCTTGTACAATTTACAGCATTAGTTATGAGAATCTATTTAATTTCCAAGCAAAATTGGTATTGTAACAGAAATATTCCTAACCGAATCGATATTGAATCGAATCGGAGATTAAATCGAATCTGGACCTTGTGAATCGGAAAAGGTCAATTACAAGTGGTGGGTACAAAATGAATGTTGACGAAATGTGTTGGCGACAGCAACACGACTACCGTCTCCTTCTACTTCTGGCTCACGTCCCCTGGCCGCAAGATCTCGAGCATGCGCAGAACACAAAATCCGACACAGGTTTACATGCACGTAGAGATCGGACTATGATCAAGTTATCTAGGTGTTCTTATTCTATCTCGCTTGTCCGTTCGTGTACCGATTTAGGTCCGAAGTCGGGTAAAGGTGTTTACATGCATTTTAAGTCTGGTTGGGGTCTTATTCGATTCTTTATCCGATAATGACTCTGCATGTAAACGCACTGAGTGACACACTTTCCATCCACAAACTTTAAAAAATAAGGTTGAGATTTCACATTATTCTTCCTTCTCCTTTCCAGAGATTTGGAAGAACAGGACCTGAAAGTCTCCTTCAACGGTGAGTCGTCCCCAAACCTAACCCAACCATCTATTTGAATCTGAAAGTAATGTAACTTACTGTAACCCTTAAAACAAAAAAAATCACTTACATTTTTGTAAAATTTATATACAGGTTGATGTGGAAGATATTATAAAAAAGATGATAAGCACAGCCTACCTCATTTGTTTGAATGTTTTTATGACTTATTTTAAAATTGAATGATTTTCTTTATAAAACATTTAGGCATACAAATATTTAGTTTTTCTTTTCACTCCCAGATGTATCACAAAAAATGGAGGCGACAAAATGCACAATTACGTGCATTGGTTGAGTCTAGTGACTCAGATGAGAATCCAGGTCCCTCAAATGAGAATCCAGGTCCCTCAAATGAGAATCCAGGCCCCTCTTTTGCTGATAGCCCAACAGACATACAAACACAGGAGCAGTCTGATACAGGAGAAGACGAGTATCGAGATGATCACCACCCGCCAGACAGTGATAGTGAAAGGGATTCCGAAATTGGAACTTTGTCCGAGGAGTAGGGATGGGCATTCGATTAAGTTGTCTTAGTCGATCGTCGGGGGAATTAACGATCAATTAGTCGATTAATCGTTACTATTTTATTTTTTTTTTTTTTTGCGTTGCTTTGCAACAGTTCAGTACCAGTCGAGGATCCATTTATATGCTTATAGGATTAAGTATTTACATTTGAAATGAAATTACAAAAACATGTGTTTTCCTCATTGGGATCTTTATTATTAGATAAACAACTCGGTTAAACCTAAACTAAGAAACGGAGCCTGCAGCTCGAAGCCGGCGCTCATAAACATAACTAAAAATAAACACAACCCTAGTTTCTTCCCAAAATAATAACAATATTATAAAAAAATCATGTTATAACTTAACCAAAAGTGTAATTATAATTAATTCGGACAGGTTTTGCCAAATGTAACGCAAAATATTTAAAAAAAGGCAGAGAAAGAAGGCCGAGAACAATGAATTAGGCGTAGTAACAAAGCTTCTGAAAATAAGAACCAGTAACTCACACAACTTCAAGCACCAGTCTAACGGATTTGTATTCAGAAAAGATGAGCATGTTGACATGGTCCAGGGTCAGACGGCGACCGCAGCCTGGTGTGACCGTCAGTCCAGCCGCCGGAAAACACCCGCTCTGAGGGGACCGACGGTGCCGTGATTGCACATATACCTCCGTGCTCACTTGGCAAAGCGGGGAACAACTTTCCACACAGCTGTAGGGGTGCAATCCAGGGCCTCAGAAAGTTCTTTATTTCTGCTTCGATGCCAACCTCGCCTTGAGTGGTATTGAGTCGATTCAGATCGGGCGAAAATAAGTGTACTGAAAGGAAACTATCGCGAAGTGTGTGGCGATGTACACTTTTCGTACTCGACGTCATCTTACCCTACATGCCCACTGCACCGTCAGTCAACGGACGTGGGAAGGCGTGGCTGACGGATGGGGGAGTAGTCTTTGCAGAGGCATCCGTCAGCCAATCAAATCGCTTCGCGCTCCATTTTTTAAATTAACTTCTCCACCGCTCTCCCGCTTTCCAGTATCGAGCCGAGTCGCGTCACAGTGCTAAATTTGCATACGCGATCTGATTGGATGACGGATCCGTCGCTGCCGAAAAAGTTGAACATTTTTCAACTTTCTGACGGTTTCGAACGCTCCAACTGAACGGACGGATCCACAATGCATTGCGCGTCCGTCCCCATTCAAAGTCAATGGGTGACGGACAACTGACGGAGGTAGTGGGCACGAGGCTTTAGCTACGTAGCGGAAGAGGGCGGAGCTAGGCTGAGCCAAAGTCGGCGCATTTTCCACATAGCCTGCATTAATAGTCATTTTGTAGTTTTTATAGTATTATAGTTTTTATAGCTGCTAGGCGTAAAGAGTTTACCGCACAAAGCGGGATGTTTATTGCGGGGGAGGAGCCCGCAAATTTAAATATTGCCCCCGTGTGGTAAAATGTTTAATTGCACACGGCAATAGTTTAGTCGATGAAAAATTTACGTAATCGACGAAATTCTTAACGATCAATTAGTCGATCGTCGATTAATCATGCCCATCCCTACCGAGGAGGAATCAAGTGATCTAAGAAGTGATTTGGCAAAGTGGGCTGTAAAAAATAAGGCAACGCGCACATCGGTTGATGAGCTGCTCTTGGTGTTACGTAAACATGGCCACCGGCTGCCAAAAGATGCCAGAACCCTGTTAGGAACTCCACCTCAAATAGAAGTCAGGGATCTATGTGGTGGCCAGTTCCTCTACTTCGGCGTGGAGACGGGACTTTTGAAAATGTGCTCACAGTATCCCGATTTCTTTTCAACAGAAAATGAGATACTGCTAAATTTCAGTGTAGATGGTCTGCCATTGTTTAAATCATCCAATGTACAAATTTGGCCCATTCTTTGTAGTGTGAAAAAGTTTGAGCCGTTTATCGTTGCACTATTTTGTGGAACTGCAAAGCCAAACAGCGTTACTGATTACATGTCTAGTTTTTTAACAGAACTGAAGGCACTCCAACAACATGGGGTTGAGTTTGAAAATGGAACATTAAATGTAAAAGGGAATGCTTTCATTTGTGATGCCCCAGCGAGAGCATTCCTAAAATGCATCAAGTCCCACAATGCCTACAGCAGCTGTGAGCGGTGCACCATTGAAGGATATTATGTAAGTCACAGGGTTGTATTCAACTACCAGTCGCAGGCTAAGATTGATGCAAGAACAGAAGATGACTTTAGCAAACAGGCATATCCCATCCACCAAACTGGTGGTTCACCCCTGATCACTGCAGGCTTGCAGTGCACAAAACCGTTTGTGCTGGACTATATGCATGTTGTCTGCCTAGGGGTTGTCAGACGATTGCTGAACTTTCTAAAACAGGGACCTAGAGAGTGTAGGCTGTCCCAGAGGCAAATTGGAGAAATTTCAGCAAAACTCTTGTCCTTCAGTGGAAAGCTGCCAAGAGAATTTGCCCGACAGCCACGAAGTCTAACTGATCTGGACAGATGGAAAGCGACGGAATTCAGGCAGTTTTTACTCTATATGGGACCTGTTGTTCTCCGAGGCATTCTGCAAGACAGTTTTTACCATCACTTTTTTTTCAGTTCAGTCAGTTGCCATGTCTGTACTGTTGGACTCCAATGGCAATACACGGATGTCATCCATTGGCTACGCTGTAAGAGCTTCTAGTATATTTTTATAGAACATCTACCAAGCTCTACAGCCCAATCTTTCCATCCTATAATGTCCATGCCCTGATCCACTTGGCTGAAGATGCAAGGCACTTTGAAACATCTTTGAATGACATCTCTGCCTTTCAGTTTGAAAACCACCTGCAAAAACTTAAAAAAAGTGTCAGAAATGCAAAAAACCCGATTGCACAACTAGCGAAGAGGATAGCAGAAATGGACAATGCAAAAATTCATGTCTCACCAGCAGCACTTAGGACATTTGTGTCAACTAAGAAGAAGGACTCCTGTTTTTTTTTGGGACATGCCTTTGCCTTGGTAAAGGAAAGAAGGCCAGAAAAGACATGTGTGTGTGATGTGTACAGTCTCAACGCTTTGGACAGTTTCTTCACCAGTCCATGCGACTCAAAACTAATTAACATTGCTGTACTGCGCGATGAAAGAGGGAACCGAAAACGAGAGCTGATTGAGGAGAAAAAACTGAAGCACAAGGCAGTTTGTCTACCATACAAAAGTGGTTACGTATTTATGCCATTGCTTCATGGCAGTGAAAGGAACTAACCAATCTAGGACAAGTGAGAGAAGATGAGAGTAAGGCCACTTACACCTGTATAGCTGTTAATCTTTTATTGTTAGAAGTTTTTAGTTATAATGTAATGATGGTTATTCACTTTAACTGTTGGATAGCATTGTTCTGAGTTTTCTCTTTTGTTTTTCCTGTAGACCAGAACAATGTGGACCAGAGCAGTGTGGAGAGAGGAGACCATGGAGATGGAGGAAGTGATACCATCATGTTGGGTTAAGAATGGTGGTGTATTGTGGCCTACACAAGGAGCTGCGGGAGCGTTGAAGGACTGCAAAGAACCAGAAGAGTCATGGACGAAATTAATAAAAATTAAGATTCAGTCAGGTATGTGTTTTGTAAGGCAAAGACTTATGTCATATCAACGCAAGGCAAATTTCAAAACGTCAACACATACATATGGAGATTTCTTAATTTTTCTCTTTTACATGAACTTTTAAGTATCTCTATCTGTCTCTTATGTATGTTTGGTAATTTCTAGCCATAAATTTAAAAATAGCTAAATGTCAGAAGCACAACACAAATAAACAGTCTCATCCAGAAAAAACAACAAAATATATTCGAGAGGGAACAGAAGGAAGCAAAAAGCTTATTTAGTCCTGCCCCTTCCTCACAAAATAATATCCAATAAAAATAACAATATTGTCATTCAATAGCCTCAGTTTATTGTTGACTGTTGGCATGCAAGATGATATCCGCTTATATAAAAAATGAATGAAGTATATTTATAATAGCCAAACCTGCATTTTTACCCAGTTGCTGTTGTATATTAAGATTTACTCATTTGTATGCATTTTACCATTGCTGTATGTACTTTCAGATGACAAGAATGAATGCGAGAACTATGATTTTACTACAACTGCTGAATTGAGTGGCTCAGAAGAGGAGTTACCGACGAGGAGGCAAAAAAAAAAAAAAATATCCAGACTACCAAATGGGTATGTAGTGTACTTTTACTGCTAATGTTGTAGAATATAACATTTGTAATTGTCTATCAAAGATTTATTGACCTTTGCCCTCATTTAGATGAACCATCTGTCAATGAAGACAGCCAAAAATAATCTTCTCCAGGTCTTATGATAAAGAGTACAGGTATGTAATAAATTAAGTTTTTTGGTCTTCACATTTATTTTCATACCTCTGTCACAATAATGAGGTTGGAGTAGGGTTTTCTAACTTTTTTTGTCAATTCAAACTAAGGCAGTCAACACAGGCATGCCTAATTGTTTGAAAGATGACTACTGTCTTACAGAATGCTTATTACAAATTTTAGGTAAAAAGGCTACCAAGAAGATTCGAAGATTTATTCCTTGTGAAGGTATGTGTTAATTTACAGGAACCAATGCACTGAAGGCCTACATCATTGTTAAATTGTATTTTTAGAGTAAACCAACAAAAGGGTCTCCTTGTACACAGCCAGTGTGATCGTCAGGTACGGGTTGGTAGCAGGAACATTTGAAGTAAAACAGTGAAATGGACCACTGCATGCTAGGGGTTGCATGACTTCAGATTTTTTAAAGTCGACTCTAATGTGATGAAAGTCGAGTCGACGTCGACTAGTCGCTGATGACGTCATTCATATTTTTTCCGTCATAAACAAAATCACAGGAGGCGGGAATGTTTCGCAACAATTTGTATTAATTGACAACAGCATGCATAGAAGTCAGAAATCACACATAAACATCAAGAATATTAACAAGAAGCTGTAAATCAGCTTTAACATTAATTTAACATGCCTATTTAGGCTATACTTCTCCCACATCAGTGCAATAAAAATACCGTAAACAAGGGAGGAAAACAACGCAGGCAAGTCTATTCATCACCATCAAAGTCCTGCTCAGGCACAGCTCCTGTTTTTCGATCCTGGTTTGCGTGTAAAAACACAAGGGCATCGACGTGGGCAGGATGAAGGCTCGCTCGCTGTGGCGTGATGGTATTTCCAGCCAGAGAAAAAATCCTCTCGCTCGGCGTGCTGGTGGCTGGAATGGCCAGGTAACGCTTGCCCAATTTAGCCAAACGGGGGAATCTGTGCTCATTCTCGGCCCACCACTGCAGCGGGTTTTGCATGGTGGGAATTTGCGGTGTTTGAAAATAATCACGGACCTCTTCCTCTGCAGTGCACTGATTACCGGCTCTCCGTCCACTGTGAAAGTGCGGGCCGAAAAGTTGTTCAAAGTCCAGCTCCAGCCTGGCTTTTTTCCCCCTCACTGGCTCTCCGTCCCCGCAATCCACCTCCTCACCTATATAATAAAAAAAATAATTAATTAAAAATGTATATAAAAAATGAATAACCAAGTTTACCAAGGCTGCGCATTCAGAAATAGAACACAATTTAAATCAATGGATTAATCTCACCTGTCTCTCACCTGTCGCTGCCAGCGGCTCTCCCTTTTCTTCAAGCAGGGCTTTAAGGTGCGTCTGGGCGGCCTCTTTTTTATTCTCCGGGATGAACTGAATATGCTTGAACCGGGCATGGATTCCACCAGGTCATCTGAGTCCAGTTTGAACCGTTTTTTCCATTGTGTCCAGAGGTTGTGATAAAGCTGATGGAGTAGCTATATTTTTTAAAAGTAATGCAGAAATTATAAAGACAAGAGAAATCATTCCAGGGAGGATTTTATTAGTAGATTGTTTTTATTTAAATTTAAAAATGCGAATTATTAATATATATACTACTCAAGATGCAGCTACTAAAGTGAGGATGTTTAAAAAACTATATGAGCTACTGTCAGTGGGCTTTTACACTGTCCTGAGCGGGGACTTCAACTCGTATACTGAGGCTAATGACAGGATCCATGTCCCTACGAATCCTCGCAGCAGGAATAGGGAAGGAGATGCTTTGAAAAAAATGAGTGAATCTTGTGGAGTTAAAGATGTCTTTAGAGTGCTGCATCCTTTTGAGGTAGGCTATACTCGGTTCGATGCGCGTATCAAAACGAGGATAGACCGGATATACGTGACTGCTGAAATTACACCTGTAAGCTATAAGACTCGGGTCTTGGTCATTTCAGACCACCTGGCTGTAATAGCACTTTTAAAATTTGGAAAGACGGAAAAAAAAGGTTTTTGGAAACTAAATGTTAACTGTTTAAAGAACAACGACGTAATCACTGAATTAAAAAAAGAAGTAGCAATCACAAAAAGTTTAAAGGTTTTAACCAGGTCCCATGTGGAACTGTGGGAAGTATTAAAAGAACGTCTGAGATATTTTTTTAAATTTGAATGTAGAATGTTAAACCAGGAGCAAAATGAAAAATACAGCGCACTCATGGCTCGTTTTGTAGATTTGAAAACTAAAGCAAATAAAACGGAGATAGACACAGAGACTTTGACCGAAATGGAAATTGAGCTGGCCAAATTAAATGACGTATCATTTGCCTTCGCCTACAGGCAGGTATGGGGATACAGCATGTCCTACACAATGTACATAACCTGGCAAGTATACAGAAAAAGAAACTCGAAAATAAGCATGTGGGCCCAATACTAAATGAAAATGGTCTTTTGATAGAAGATGAGAAAATAAAAAGGGAAACGATTAGAGAAATGTGTGAAAAACTGTATAGAAAATGTGATATTAATATGTCAAGCTTGCAGTCTTTTCTCGGCTCCATTATTTTGAACGGGGTCAACCTTATTTCAGAGGGTGGGGAATCACTTCTGATGAAGTAAGAGAAGCGATTTCTCAGTTGCGTAGGGGAAAGTCGCCAGGGCCAGATGGCCTTCCTAATGAGTTTTACCTCTCTTGCTCAGACATGTTGGTAGACTTGCTAACCTCAGTTTTTAAAGGCGGAATCAAAGCAGGCAAGATGCACACATCCTTTTATCATGGTGTGATATCGTTAATATATAAAAAGGGGCCCTTTCCCAATCTAGATAATTGGAGGCATGTCACAATTATGAATGTAGATTATAAGATTTTAGCGAAAATTGTAGTAAACAGGCTAAATGATGATCTAGAGAAGCTTGTGGAAAAGGAACAGACATGTGCCATTAGGGGGAGGCTAATGTGGGACCAATTTAGGTCTGTTAAGAGACATTACCAGTGGGAAATCTAAAAGATGAGTTCTTTTTTGAAAGGCCTTGACCAACAAAAAGCTTTTGATTATATATCTAGAGAATACTTGTGGGAAGTGCTAGGGGCTTATGGTTTTAAACAAGAACTTATTAATATTATTAAATTGTTATATGTAGAATCCACGGTCCAAATAAATTGTTAATTGGGTCTTAACGGATTTCATTTGCAATCAAGAGGGGGGTAAAACAAGGGTGCCCCCTCTCAGCAGCTCTCTACAATTCTCGCTATCAACCCTTTGTTAAGCAAGATTAAGAACGATTAAAAGGCTCTCAGGTATTAACCGCTAGTGGTGGCGAGGCGTGTAGTTGTCTTGGCCTATGCCGACGACATTACCATTATAATTAAAAACGGTAAAGAATTGAGCATTGTTAATGAGCACTTGGCACTATATGAAGAGATCTCTGGGTCCAAACTAAACCATGACAAGACAGAAGGTGTCTGGTTCGGGAGGAGTGAGGCAAAACCAATGATAGACATAAAAGATAAAGATGCAATGTGGGCATATCCTGGGCATAAAGTTCAGTAGGAACGATTGTTATGGAGAAAACTGGAATGAAAAAGATAAAGAAATTAAAGAAGACCTGGATAAATGGGAAAATAAATCATGTAGTTATAGGGCCAGGATATTAATCATAAAAACATGTGTTGTGTCAAAGCTGCTGTTCTTGGCAACCATTTTTCCTCCTAAGGACCAGACACTTAAAAAGATAAATAAAACTTGTTAATTTCATTTGGGGAACCACAAGGGAGGTTACAAAGAGAGAGCTTTTATGTAAAAACAAAAAAAACGGGGGGCTCGGTAGGGCTGGGCGATATGACTAAAAAATGTATCACGATATAAGTGTTTCATATCAGTCGATATCGATAATTATTGATTAAAAAATATATATATATATTCTAAATAAAGACCAGGAGAAAAAAGGCTGAATTTAAATACTTTTATTTTAAATATAACCTTTAACCTTTAAAACGAGGTCAGCATTATGAAAAACAGTCAAATAAATGAAAATACTGGTCGATGTGCAAATATTGATATTAAATAAATGCTTAATCCAACAAAATGTGCAAAGTATTGTAATTAAGAAATTAGTAGTGTACAACTCAGGCTTTAAAGCCATACTGGTAACAATATATGCAAATAAATAACAGTCACATTAAGCAAGCAGAAACAAACATGTCTTACAGAATATTGTAAACATCAGAATAAACTTGCGTCTGAACATCTGTGACAAAACAAACCTGTTACCCTCTTCAGTCATTTATGGAAATATCAAACCAACTTCAGCATATTAAAAAAATAACTCAAGCAACTACTCAACCATTGCTTCACTTGCTGCAACAACTCAAACACTGCTTCACTGCGAGTTACTCAACAATTGCCTCACTGCAGATTTTGTGCAAGGAAGACAAGCTGATTGACCATCCCAGGTTTTAAGGCTGCCCTGGTACATGTCACAATATTACCCCCAGTACTAATAATTCTTTCAGAGGGGGTGCTGGTGGCTGGAATGCACAAGTATCTTTTGGCAAGCTGCGACATTCTGGGAAACCTGCGCTCATGTACCTTCCACCACTCAAGGGGGTCAGACTTACTGTCGGCATCCAGGCATTTTAGGTAGCTTTCCAGCTCATTTTCCACTTTTTGCCTTTCAGTGAGAGGTGAGGCATCTTCTTCATCGTCTTGACTTTGTTTTTTGAAGAAACTACCTAATGATTTACGTTGTTTCTTCACACCCAGTGGGAGAGGTGTGGCAGCTTCTCCTTCTGCACCCTGGCCTGCTGTTCCCTCTGAAACCTCTGCCTCTGATTGGCCTGGGTTTTCATCCAACATTTCAGACACTGCTCTTTCTTTAATGGCCTCTACCTTTTCCGGGCTGATGTACTGTGCTTTGAATCTGGGATTCACATAGGCAGCCATGTTGAGGAGATCATCTGTTGCAGAGTTGGCATACTTCTCATCAAGATAGGTCATTATCGTGGTCTTCAGGTCTTTTGTGAGTTGAGTGTCCTGGTCTTTTTCCTTCAGCAAATCTGTACGGAACAGGTGGAGCACTGGCTTGACATAGGAGACTGTCACGTATGACTCCCCAGAGAGGGAGTCTGTGAACTCCAGAAGAGGAGTTAAGGCCTCATGCAGTGACTCCAGAACACCAATGTCCTGCCATGTAGGGATCAGGTGCCTGTTGTTTTTGTCTGCAGACAAAACTTCAGTGATTGCCTTTTGTTGTTCGAGGACCCTTGCCACCATCTTCTGTCTTGAGCCCACTGGTTGGGTGAC
>OLKM01004471.1:17500-22178 GCA_900291075.1 Melanogrammus aeglefinus | reverse complement strand
CAAGGTAGGGTACTGTTCAAGAAGATACGAGTTCGAGGTGGAGTAACCTAATGGGTTTGAAGGAGCTATAGAAGGAGTCCACCTTGTACGAAACTGTTTAGGTTGATCAGAGAGATGAAAGAACACACTGGTGAAAAAAGGGGTGTTTTGAATTGGAAGGGTATTGGTGATTTTGGTTGTGTTAACATGGAGAAAATGTGGGTCTAATTAGAACAAAAGCATATGGAAAAGGATTGAGTCTGAGTTTAAAACATGGCATGGGAGCAATGGTGGGAAAGCAATAACGGGTAACGTTTCAGTAAATTGGAGAAGTTAGAGATGGAACAAACAGTGAGTAATGAGGGGATCGTGAAAAGAAGGAGGTCACGTCCTCTCAGCATCGTTTTCTCTTTGTTGCATGGTTATCGTATTGAATCTGTCCACGCGAGTCCACCTGGGAGCCCGTTACACGTAAAGCGTGGCGAAGGAAAGCATATGTATATATTAGGTGTTAGGCATCAGGTGTAACAGATTCCTAGAAATAGTTATCTGTGGCACAGTGGCCAATGCTGGTGTGAAAGTGTGGTAAAGGTAGCGAGGCGAAGTGGTTTCTTTCAGGGTTCAAGTAGTATAGGAATTTTGATCGAATCCCTGTAGGGAGAAATATGTTAAGTTTGTCGCCTGATAAAAGACGAAGAATTGGTGAAAAAATAAATACAAAAAGACGATGACGGAGGTACTAGTAGTCAAAAAGAAAAAAGCGGCGGGGTTTGTTTCCAACTAGGTGAGAGCTACTATACGGCACGTCGCCGCCTACTCACTTCCCAAATGCAAAAGAGCGAACAAGAGAATGGACTATGGAGGGTGAGCCGAAACGTAGTTTGTGAACGGACGCTACACGTTCCGAGCTGGGCTTCTCGCCCTGAACAATCCCAATACTTCAGATGTCTGCGCAATGTGTGACGATAGCTCATATAAATGCCCTCCTGCACAGTTAAGGGAGACGATCAATATTCCCAGATGCTCAATCGAAGGCGAGACAGTAAAAACAATAGCGTCGAAGGTGGAGAGCCGTCCAGCGTGCGCCGTCCTGGCGCCGGCAGCGGATGTTATGATGAATGAGAGGGGGCGATCCTGATGCTATAATTACGAGATCTTTTTCTGTGAATTACGAGATCTTTTCTCGTAAATGGCACGACATCCAGGATCTCGAAATTACGAGATCTTTTCTCGTTAATGTACGAGATCTTTTCTCTAATCTACGGACATCGCCTCTTCGTAATGATCGAGATTCTCTTCTCGTAATCTCGTAATTACAAAAATCGATTCTCGGTAATGTACGACATCAGATACTTTACGTCAATCTCGACGATACGACATCAGGATCTCGTAATTACGAGATCCTGACTGTTGTGCAATTACGAGAGAAGAATGACGAGATCTCTTTCTCGTAATAACGACATCAGGATCTCGTAATTTACGGAAAGATCTTTTCTCGCAGATTACGACATCAGATCTGCGTAATTACGAGATCTTTTCTTCGTAGATTACAGAGATCCTTCATCATAATTACGACATCAGCAGCATCTCGAATTACGAGATCTTTACTCGTAGTTCGGATCGTTTTCTCGTATTACGACATCATGATCTCGCGTAATTACGAGGATCGTTTTCTCGTAATTACCGAGGATCCTGAGTGTCGTTAATTACGAGAGAAATTACGGATCTTTTCTCGTAATTTACGGCGATCGATCAGGAATCTCGTAATTACACGAGATCCTTGTGCTCGCAATTACGACATCAGGAATCTCGTAATTACGAGATCTTTTTCTCGTAAGTTGACGAGATCGCTTTTCTCGTCGAAATTACGACATCAGCCATTCTCGTTAATTACGAGATCTTTTTCTCCGTAATTACGAGATTCGTTTTCTCGCTAATCACGACATCAGGATCTCGTAATTACGAGATTCTTTTTCTCGTGAAAGATTACGAGATCTTTTCTCGTAATTACGACATCAGCATCTCGTAATTACGAGATCTTTTCTCGTAATTACGACAACAGGATCTCGTAATTACGACATCAGGATCTCGTAATTACGAGGAGAAGGATCTCGTAATACGAGACAAGATCTGCGGTAATTACGAGATCCTGATGTCGTAATTTGCGAGAAAGATCATCGTAATTACGAGATCCTGATGTCGTAATGGGCGAGAAAGACCTCGTAATTACGAGATCCTGATGCGTACGTAGTTACGATAAAAGATCGTCGTAATTTTCTGGCGTAATTACGACATCAGGATCTCGGTGAATTACGAGAAAGTGAAGATCTCGTATTACGAGATCGCTTGATGCGTAATACAGGAGAAAAATACGAGATCTTTTCTCGTAATTACGACATCAGGATCTCGTAATTACGAGGTCTTTTCTCGCAATTACGACATCAGGATCTCGTAATTACGAGATCTTTTCTCGCAAATTACAGACAATGCAGGATGCTGCGTAATATACGAGATCTTTTCTGTAATCTACGAGATCCTTTCTCGTAATTAGACATTCAGCGATTCGTCGTAGTTACGAGATTCTTTTCGTCGTAGATGTACGAGATCTGTTTTCTCGTAGATCACGACATCAGGAATCTCGTAAATTACAGAATCTTCTCTCGTTAATTACGAGATGCTTTCTCGTCGCAAATACGACCGAATCAGGCTATATCTGCTGTAATTACGAGATCTTGTTCTCGTAATTACGACATCAGCCATCTCGTAATTGACGAGATCTTTTCTCGTAATACGAACACCAGGATCTCGTGATTTGACGACATCCAGGATCTCGTAATTACAGAGATCTTTTCTCGTAATTACGAGATCTTTTCTCGTCTAATTACGAGATCCTGATTCGTAATCACGAGTCCTGTTGTGCGAATTACGAGAAAGAGATCTCGTCATTACGAGATCCTGATGTCGTAATCACGAGATCCTGTTGTCGTAATTACGAGAAAAGATCTCGTAATTACGAGATGCTGATGTCGTTAATTCGAGAAAAGACTCGCGTAAATTACGAGATGCTGATGTCGTAATTACGAGAAAAGATATCTCAGTCATACGTGAAGATCTCGTAGCGAGAAAAGGATCTGGTCTCGTAATACACGCAGAAGCTGTAATTGCTGAGATCTTTTCTCTTCGCAAATGCGTACGATCACGTAATTACGATCTCGTAATTACGAGATCCTTTCTCATAATTACGACATCAGCATCTCGTAAGTTACGAGATGCTTTTCGTCGTACGAGATCATTTCTACGTATCGACTCTGTCTTCGTTTATACGATCATCAGAGATCTTCTTCGTAATTACGAAGATGATGTCGTTCTCGTAATTACGAGATCTTTTCTGCGTAATTACGACCACATCTCGTATAGGATCTACGAGATCTTTCTCGCAGATTACGGACATCAGATCTCGTATCAGATCTCGTAATTACGAGGCATTTCTTCGTTCTTACGCATCAGCATCTTCGCGAAATTACCGAGATCTTTTCTCGTAATTAGCGGGCATCTCATTACGAGATCTCTCGTAGATTACAGATGCTGTGTCCGTAATACGACATCAGGATCTCGTAATTCTCTGTTCGTAATAACGAGATCACTTTCTCGATACGTAATTGACGAGGACGTAATTGAGAAAATTTCGAGATCTTTTGTCGTATAACGACATTCACCATTTCGTATATTATCAGATCTTTTCTCGTAATACGACATCAGGATCTCGTAATTACAAGATGCTTTTCTCGTATTACGACATCAGTGATCTCGTAATGTACGGAGCTCTTCTCGTAATTACGAGTCCTGATGTGTCGTAATTACGAGAAAATTAGCGAAGCTTTCTCGTAATTACGACCATCAGGATCTCGTAAATTACGAGAATCTTTTCTCGCAATTACGAACATCAGAGATCTCGTATATACGAGATCTGTTTCGTCGTAAATACGAATTCTGTTCTCGAAATTACGACATCAGCATCTCGTAATTACGAGATCTTTTCTCGTAATTACGACGATCTTTTCTCGTAATTACGACATCAGGATCTCGTAATTACGAGATCTTTTTCTCGTTAATTACGAGATCTTTTCTCGTAATTACGAGATCTTTTCTCGTAATTACGACATCAGGATCTCGTAATTACGAGATCTTTTCTCGTAATTACGACATCAGCATCTCGTAATACAAGTATCTTTTCTCGTAATTACGACATCAGGATCTCGTAATTACCGACATCATATCTCGTAATTACGAGATCTTTTCTCGTAATTACGGACATCATGATTCGATAATTACGAGATCTTTTCTCGTAATTACGAGATCTTTTCTTGTAATTGCGATCCTGATGTCGTAATTACGAGGAAAATTACGAGAAAATAACGAGATCCTTTTCTCGTAATTACGACATCAGCATCTCGTAATTACGAAGATCTTTTCTCGTAATACGAGATCTTTTCTGTAATGTACGACATCAGGATCTCGTAATTACGAGATCTTTTCTCGTAATTATAACATCCTGATGTCGTAATTATGAGATCTTTTCTCGTAATTACGAGATCCTGGTGCGCTAACGGCTACATATGGTGTGTAACTTTTTTTTTTGTGAATGCTCAGTGAAAAGATCTCGTAATTACGAGAATCAGCGACATCAGCATCTCGTAAT
>OLKM01004471.1:0-15000 GCA_900291075.1 Melanogrammus aeglefinus | reverse complement strand
GGATCTCGTAATTACAGGACGATCTCTTTCTCGTTAATTACGAGATCCTTTCTCGTAATTACGACATCAGGCATCTCGTAATTACGAGATCTTTTCTCGTATTACGAGATGCTTTTCTCGTAATTACGACATCAGGATCTCGTAATTTACGAGATCTTTTCTCGTAATTACGAGATCTTTTCTCGTAATTACGACATCAGCATCTCGTGATTACGAGATCTTTTCTCGTAATTACGACATCAGGATCTCGTAATTACGACATCAGGATCTCGTAATTACGAGATCTTTTCTCGTAATTACGAGATCTTTTCTCGTAATTACGAGATCCTGATGTCGTAATTACGAGAAAATTATGAGATCTTTTCTCGTAATTACGATATCAGGATCTCGTAATTACGAGATCTTTTCTCGCAATTACGACATCAGGATCTCGTAATTACGAGATCTTTTCTCGTAATTACGAGATCCTTTCTCATAATTACGACATCAGCATCTCGTAATTACGAGATCTTTTCTCGCAATTACGACATCAGGATCTCGTAATTACGAGATCTTTTCTCGTAATTACGAGATCTTTTCTCGTAATTACGACATCAGCATCTGGTAATTACGAGATCTTTTCTCGTAATTACGACATCAGGATCTCGTA
The DNA here is from genome assembly GCA_900291075.1 of Melanogrammus aeglefinus. Classification (NCBI taxonomy): domain Eukaryota; kingdom Metazoa; phylum Chordata; class Actinopteri; order Gadiformes; family Gadidae; genus Melanogrammus; species Melanogrammus aeglefinus. Next base: position 14,351 of record OLKM01004471.1, on the reverse strand, counting down.
ATTATGACATCAGGATCTCGTAATTACGAGATCTTTTCTCGTAATTACGAGATCTTTTCTCGTAATTACGACATCAGCATCTCGTAATTACGAGATCTTTTCTCGTAATTACGACATCAGGATCTCGTAATTACGAGATCTTTTCTCGTAATTACGAGATCTTTTCTCGTAATTACGACATCATGATCTCGTAATTACGAGATCTTTTCTCGTAATTACGAGATCTTTTCTCGTAATAACGAGATCCTGATGTCGTAATTACGAGAAAATTACGAGAAAATTACGAGATCTTTTCTCGTAATTACGACATCAGGAAACATCAGGATCTCGTAATTACGAGATCTTTTCTCGTAATTACGAGAAAAGAGTAACCCTGAGTTAACTTACCCGGTTATGTGATAAAACCGGCCGTAGTATCGCGCTGCGATCCTCAACTGCGCCAGGTAAGGTTACAGTGGTGTTATTCCAGAAAACTTGGGAAGCCTGGAAACCAGGGGGCGACCGACCGCCGCCGATCCTGCGACACCGCCAACGGCCACTGTGGCCACGGTGGCGGTGTTGCGCCGCCGTCGCGCCAAGCCATTCCTCCGAGTCTTCCTCCTTTGGGCGCGTCATGTCGGAAAACGTTCCTTTTTCCATGATCCCACTTCTGACACCAATGTCGCGCCGATCAGGAAGAACAGGGAGTCAGGTTCTTGGTCAACTAGGGGTCTGTGCCTCATAAACCGCTTGACTACAGAACACCCTCTTTTATTGCCTCATTCACACGCACATAGAACATCACACCTAACTAACACACAAGTCATTCTCGGTGACGGTGGCAACAACAACAGAACAACACACATCAATGAACAATCCCAACCCATTAACAATCCCAACCCATTAACCCCACTGATCATTAATAACCCCAACAACTAGTAACGGACCCAGAACAACAACAATAACGGCAACAATAACGCAACAACGGGAATCCCCCAGAATCCCCGGCACGAACCCGGAAGTGACGGAACCCGTTGCGAACACTGGTCGCTACAATATGCTCTGAAGTAAACCAGAGGGGTGTTCCACGAACGGAGGTTTAACAAACACTGAGTTAACGCTGAACTCTGGGTTGATTGACCCTGTGCCGACTAACCCAAAGTTTTCGGTTCCACAGCAGCGGTTATGCTTTAGTTCATTCAACTCGGAGTTGGTTAACCCAGGGTTGTGCGCGTTCACGCGCCACCTGAAAAGACATGATGTATGGATCATGGAAACCCTGATCGAAATGGCGAAACGGTCCGCTTATTTCAATAAAATGGAACTCCAGGTTCTCCTGGAGAGCTATGGCGAGGAGAAGGACATTAGCTGCGTTTCCATCAGCTGTTTAAATGCGCATCTAGATGTATCGCATCGGAAAATGATGATGGAAACGCCGTGATTCGCATTAAAATCCCCCTGATTCGCACAAAATGGAAATACGCTCGCTATGGCCGGGTTTTGGTTGATTCGAATGGGATGGAAACAGGCTGTATGCGAAATCAAGGTGTGACGTAGCGCGCACTGTCACCCCGACTGCTTCGACGGAACGACGGAATGTTTACAGGCTGGTTGCCATGCCAACCCGCGGAAAATCTCGCGTGACTTAGAAAACTCGCGGCGAATTTGTAGTTTTCACCAAAGTCCGTTCTTTTGATGGAAACACACATGATTTGAATTTCTTTTAATGCGCATTGCCCAGTAATGCGAATCACTTTGGATGGAAATATGGCTACTGTCACAAGAAAAGGGAAAGCTAAAGCCTCTGCAACCCGGAGAACCAAGCCTGGCAGCGGATCGCTGACCGCGTAAATGCGTTAGTTACACGTCAAAAGCATGATCCTTAATATTTGAGCCATGAATCTATAAATTCCAGTTCCAGTTAAGCATTCTTAACGTTCCTACCACATAACCCTTCGAGGCCGATAAAAATCTTGGATGGGTCATCTGAGGGCTACGCAAATAGTCTGGAGTGAACTGAGGGTCCTCGATTGGTAGTGTTGGCTATGTAAGGCTGGAGAAGGCTATTTAAATATATTAAAGATTTGCGCGATAATCTATATCTCTCCAGCAAAAAGTCATCCAATATGCCAAGATGTCGAACTGGTCTTATTAATCGCTCCCGGTGGATTGCACGTATAATTTGCGCTCCGATATCAGCAGTTCTCTCATCAAAAGGGCATGCCATTGACACATGAAATCTGCGGTGAACATGGGTTTAAACACCCAAAACCGGGTTATGTTTCAAACTTAACCTGCGCAAAACCTGCTCCGACCGGTGGGGTGTTCCACAAAGCCGGTTTTATCACATAACCGGGTAAGTTAACCCAGGGTTTGCGGTAACCCTGGGTTTTCCGTTCCAAAATGACCACGGTATGTTTGTTACTATAGCAACATATGCTCTGAAGTAAACCTGGTCGGAGCAGGTTTTGCGCAGGTTAAGTTAGAAACATAACCCGGTTTGGGGTATTTAAACCCATGTTCACCGCAGATTCCATGTGTCAATGGCATGCCCTTTTGATTAGAGAACTGCTGATATCGGAGCGCAAATTATACGTGCAATCCACCGGGAGCGATTAATAAAACCACGGCTCAACATCTTGGCATATTGGATGACTTTTTGCTTCAGAGATATAGATTCTCGCCCAAACCTTTAATATATTTAAATAGCCTTCTCCAGCCTTACATAGCCAACACTACCAATCGAGGACCCTCAGTTCACTCCACACTGTTTGCGTAGCCCTCTGTTTTTTGCAAATGGTAGTTTTATCTAGGCTATAAAGTTGGAGATAATGAGCACATCTCAGTCCTTTCAGATGACCCATCCAAGATTTTTATCGGCCTCCTATCATACAAAGAGCAATATTGTATGAGTAGGCCTACTATGCCGAGAGGCACTTACAACATAAAGCATAAAATAGTCCTGACAGACTTACATCCACTGGAGAATGTTCGATCGTAGCCGGCGGCATCATTACAAGCACTAATCCATCTTGATCTGTGAAGTTGATGAATTGTCACTTTTAGGTTTTCTACCCAGTTACCAAAAAAAGAAACATTTGGAAAATATGAGACGTGCATGCACACGGTTTGTTACTTCAAAGGCAAACAAAATCTAAAATATAAGAAAACACAAAAACCTACATTCAACCAGTGGGGTACCCTCACATGGCCCCTGACTCTCTGAGGAGGCACCTCTAGGTACCCTCTCCATGCCAGGGGGCCCTGAATTTATGTTTATTAACAGCGCCTTCACCGGGGTCAAGACAATTTGAGGGCCAGATCCAGTCTGCCGACTGCTGTTTTTTACGATTGGCTTAAAAAAATGGCTGATTTAAATTTAGACCAATACGATGGTGGGAAAGGCTTACCAGTTTGTATGTTTTTATACTTTATTTTTACTTGATCCGCTGACCGCTTGAGAGCCATCGGAGTAGGCCTACGTATTTTTTTTTAGAAGAAAAGGGTTATGTGGTAGGAACGTTAAGAATGCTTAACTGGAACTGGAATTTATAAATTCATGGCTCAAATATTAAGGATCATGCTTTTGACGTGTAACTAACGCATTTAACGCGGTCAGCGATCCCGCTGCCAGGCCTTTGGGTTTCTCCGGTTTGCAGAGGCTTTAGCTTTCCCTTTTCTTTGTGATAATGTCCTTCTTTACTCGCCATAGCTCTCCAGGAGAACCTGGAGTTCCATTTCATCATTGAAATAAGCGGCCCGTTTCGCCCATTTTCGACCAGGGTTTCCATGATCCATACATCATGTCTTTTTAGGTTTGGCGTGGACGCGCACAACCCTGGGTTAACCAACTCTGAGTTGATTAAACTAATGCATAACCGCTGCTGTGGAACCGAAAACTCTGGGTTAGTCGGCACAGGGTCAATCAACCTAGAGTTCAGCGTTAACTCAGTGTTTGTTAAACCTTCGTTCGTGGAACACCCCTCGGGTTTACTTCGGAGCATATGTTGCTATAGTAACTGACATACCGTGGTCATTTTGGAACGGAAAACCCAGGGTTACCGCAAACCCTGAGTTAACTTACCCGGTTATGTGATAAAACCGGCTTTGTGGAACACCCCACTGCTACCTGAAACAGGCCTCAGGTCACACCATTCATTTTGTTGCACACACACAGGGACTGTTTAACAGGTTGTGATTTCGTTTTGTTGCGGTTTTATCCCTCCATTTTATCCTTCATGTTTTTTTTGGTTGTATGTTTTGTATGGCATTCCCTAGTATTGACACACCAAACCTATGGTGGGCAGCAATGAGCCTGATGGCATTCTACCACACCTAAATTTGACAGTAGAAGAAGAAGCGACGCAGGGTAACCTCGTCACCCTGTTGTGGTCATACCGTCGGGTCTCACTTAATGTGTAGCGTTAACATTTACAACACAATTACTGAATGTTAAGTTAAGTTAAGCCATGAAGACTGCCGAGGGAAACAACGGAGCAATAATGACAATAACTGCCAATGATGTTAAAAACCTCATAAAAAAGAAAGATGACATCGAGGAGCAAATAAAGGCTTATTACGACGTGTTGGATGATGTAAGAATATACGGTTAGCAAGTTAGTTTAAGGACTTGACTATTGACCCAGCGTGGCTGACTAGGTTAGCCTCATTAATGGTGACTGATTATCGTTTTTTATTCATGTGTTTTTCTCTCCATTCTAGCAGGGTGTCGGAGAAGAAGGTTCTCTGGTCGACGCCGAGGGCTTTCCTCGCTCAGATGTGAATCTATACCAGATCCGAACAGCGAGGCATAATATCTCATGTAAGCAATGTTTGGATTTGATCTACACACGAATTTCCGTTTTACATTGATTCAATTTGGTGTAAATATAGTAGCCTATAAACCGCATCTGCATTGTTTGCTTCTCACAAATCTTGCATCACAACTGTATACATTGTCCCTTTGGAAGACATAGGCCTGCAGGTGAAACTCGAAATATTATAATTTTTCGAGTTCATTCATTTCAGCAGGCGCGTGCCGTCCAAATTGGCAGGTGGGCAGCGAACTACGTGCAAAAGCATGCTCCCCAAAAAATAATTCCTCAGTAAATCATTGCTACAAGTCTATTTTTTAATAATGTGATTAAATTAACCATCTATAGTTTCTGTAGACTTTCCGACTATTTTTGGTCTTTTGACATAAAATGTTGGATGATGGTGGCGATTCTAGTTGTGTTTAACGTGTCATTCAATGTAGGGCCAGGGCAGCTCAGCAACCGTGTTCCTCCGTATGTTTATCGCATAACCCTGCAGGCTGCAATACGAATTGCAATCCACGCTAAAAGACGCCTATCGTTAAGTAGTCTGCCCCATGGTCATATTCTAGAACTGTTCAAATTATTCTGCCAGTATCTTTCGTCGTTTCTATATTAGATGCAGATAGGGCGAGTGGTGTTGCACCTGTTATTAACAGTGGTGTAGCTTCTTAAAAAAACAAAAACATTTGAGAATTAAAATTGGAAGAAAAGTTAGCCATCAAAGAGCTTGGCCCGGACAGACCGGACCTAAACATTATCCAATAAACGAAGGACAGGGGGAAAACTTACAACAGAACTTTCTTCCGAGCATGGTAAGAAAAGAAAAAATGTTGTTGCTCAAAGAGCAACATTGTATTTTTTCCCCCGTGTCTACTTTTTCGCGCAAATGTGTTCACACAGGACGAGGGGATTTGTGTGTGTGTGTGTGTGTGTGTGTGTGTGTGTGTGTGTGTGTGTGTGTGTGTGTGTGTGTGTGTGTGTGTGTGTGTGTGTGTGTGTGTGTGTGTGTGTGTGTGTGTGTGTGTTTTACCGTTTAGGGTCACCGCTTAAAAGATTAAACTAATAATATACTCATTACATGTAAAGTGAGATATTTCAAGCCTTTATTTGTTATAATTGATTAGTATGGCTTACAGCTTATGAATACCCCAAATTCAAAATATCAGAAAATTTGAATATTACCTGAAATCACTAAAAAAGAAATGTTGGCCCCTACAGAAATGTTTGCTCCTCTGAAAAGTATAAGGTTGGGGGGCATTTTGCATGAATTACAGCCTTAATGCGGGTCAGCAGTCTTCCCCATGATTGTGAATTCTACTGAACCAGACTGAGGGACTATTTAAAGGCTCAGGAACAGGTGTTTTTGATTAATTAGCTGATTAGAGTGTGACACTTTGAGCCTACATTATTGAACAATATCGCCATATTCTAATTTTCTGAGATTTTGAATTTGGGGTTTTCATAAGCTGTAAGCCATTATCATCAACATAACAAATAAAGGCTTGAAATATCTCACTTTGCATGTAATGACTATTATATATTAGTTTCACCTTTTTAAGTTCAATTACCTAAATAAATGAACTTTTGCACAATATTATATTTATTTTTTGAGTTTCACCTCTATTTATGAATTGAACAGGTGTATGCTATTTATCCAGAATGTGGTTTTCTAATTTGAAGCTTGTTTAATGTTTGTGTGTTCTATATGTTAATTATATAGGTTGTCTTCCTAAAAAACATGACTTCCAGAAAAGTATTTATCACAGAAATAATTAGGCTACATAAGTCATGGGTTATATAATTTCTATTGAAACGTAACCACCCGAAGATCATCAAAATCCTTCAGGTCTGCAAAATGACCACAAGGCCATCATGGTGGACATCGAAGACGCCCTCCACAAGCTGCATGCCCGGGAGAAATCCAAGCATGAGCAAGATGAATGTCAGCAGGCAAAGGCCATGGAGCAGGATGGCCCTCGGCCCTCCCCATTCGCCCGTGTGGACGGGGTCACTCAGGGCTCCCCAGCCTGCAGAGCGGTGAGGAGGTTTATTCTGTCTGTGTGGGCTCGCACCAATTCTAGCTCGGGACTTGCTTGCCCTGTTCCAGACCGGGGTTAGCACTGAGTTTTCAACGGCAACTCCAAAAATCGTGCCGTGAGAGTGGATATATGATGTGTGAACTGAAAAAATATATAATAGTACATCTAAACATGGCTCTGAGGGAAACCTGTTGTTGGGTTGGAAGGCTTACATCTGCACGTCTGTCCCTAAAGGGCATCAGAGTTGGTGATGAAGTCATTGAGTTTGGGTCGGTGAACACATGGAACTTCCAGAACCTTGCCAACATTGCGTCGGTGGTCCAACACAGCGAGGGAGTAAGATAACTGCATGCCTTGTCTTACAAGATCACATGTCCCTGAAACACTCAACATCAGAAGAAATGGACACTCATTCTTTACATTCTACACACTTTTACAAATCATTTGTACTGCAAGTTCTTCATTGTCATTAAGAGGGGAGGCCTAACTTTTCAAGCGACCACAAATTATATTATTAACATTGGGACATCCCAGTCAACTCAACACATATATTTAACCATTTAGTTATACCCGAACATGTTTGAAGTATGTGGTTTAATTTAATCCTAAAGGGAGTCTGACTGTCTTTTTTCAAGAAACCACTCCGCGTCTCAGTAATCCGCGATGACCAACCAACTCAGATGAGCCTGACTCCCCAGAAGTGGTCTGGCAGAGGCCTACTGGGGTAAGTGGACAAATCCAAGAAGGACAATTTAACATTTCTTAGAAGATCATAAACTGAAGATGGGGCGAATTAGACAAATCTTTAGTTGAATAGGATTTCTAAACATTAGTTATTGTGATAGGACTTTTTTTATGTATCTGTCACAAAACACCTAATAAATCTTTGTTTTTCCCCAGGTGCAATATTGTTCCCATCCCTAGGGGGGACTCTTGAAGAGGAGAGATTTCTACTGCATTTTCGTTTTTTGTAAATTGAGGAATCATGTGTATTGTAATTACTAAATCGATAAATGTAAGAGGTTTATCCAAGTTCAGATGAACGGCTGTAAGAAAAAACATCAAAATGAAGGCTACATTTATTTGAAATTTATGACAAAGATAAATTTGGGGAAAATAAATCGTAAAAAAACAACTTCATTTATATAACCATGCCTTTTAGTGAACTGTGCAGAGGAACCCATCAAATCAAGAATACAAAATAAGAACAAAGAAATGTAAACAACTAGTCAATAAACATCACGTTGATTGCTTGAGTTTTTTCTTCTTTGACTTCATCATCTGGGGCAACTGGATTTTGAAAGCAGTCCTACAAAGCAAATTATTTTGTAAATTACAATATGAAAACCACCGTACCCTTCAATAGTACAGTAAAATAGTAAAAAAACAAAATTACCAATGGTCAAAATAACAACTAGTACTTACTCGCAAGTTGTGCAGATGGGGCTGAAGTTACAGAAAACTGGGAGGAGACAAGAACTGTGTATAACACCACACACACACAGCTGTATAACGCCACACAGTTGTACAAGGAATTCAAGAGTTCCCCCCCGTACTTACTTGACAAGCACACAGAGCAGACGTAGCCGATCTTGATGAGGTTGCGGTGGCAGAAGCAGGCGGCTCTGTAGTCCACGTGGACCGGTGGCGGCAGCACCAGCTGGGGCCGCTGCTCCAAGTCAGGCAGGAACACCCACTGTCCAAACCATAGAACCATCCCCATTCAACAACCATGTATTGTACTTGGTTCCCTCTGGCTTGTAAGACACAATGTAAGATACTCACCAAGAGGTACTGTGCCAGGGCGATCTTCTGGGGTATCTTAAGATATAATCCCCCGGTTATGTCACAAGCCTAATGAAACAAACGGGTTAGGGGGTTATAGGATATAACAAAACAACGTGCCAACCCTGGCCACAAAACCCAGGAAATCCAATTTAGCATAGTTCTAATAGAGGTATGAAGACATACCTGCTGAAGAAGACCGGAGTCTGAGTCAAGCACACAGGCATCTATGAGGATATTCTGAAAAACCAATAAAAACCACACATACAGTATGGTATAATGGCTCAACGTTGGTAAAAGCAGTGGAACAATGGGCCATTTCAGTGATTTACCTGTTTCTGGGCAGCAAAAATAACATTCATGAAGTTCATGTACTGGCGGGCACAGTCCTCAGCCGTTTTAATAACCTGTAGTCAGAAAAAAAAAAGAAACACCAAGGGTTTCACACCAACAAGAAATTTGTCTTGATGAATAAGGTGCAGACAATAAACATTGAACAAACAGTGACTATCATACATACAATATAACACAATATATTAACAAGCAGGGACATAAGTGATAAGTTAAAAATAGGATAAAATAGCATAAAGACGAAAGTAAAAGATACTTAAAAATGTATAAGAATTTATAAATTGGTGATGGATATGAGTGCCAGAGTCAGTGTCAAACAGTGGGGGTGGCGGTCCCGGGATCTGTTAAGGATCCCAACTGAAGAGGGGAAGAAACTGTTCAAGTGGCGGGAGGTTTTGGTCCTGATGGACCGCAGCCTCCTGCCAGAGGGGAGAGTTTCAAATAGTCTGTGACCAGGATGGGAGGGGTCGGCCATAATCCTGCCTCCCCGCCTCAGAGCCCTGGAGGGATGGAAGGTTGCAGCCAATCACCTTCTCAGCAGAGTATATGATACTGCAGTCTGCTCTTGTCCTTAGCCGTAGCAGCAGTGTATCAAACAGTGATGAATGAGGTGAGGATGGACTCAATGATGGCAGAGTGCACCATCATTGTCTTTGGCAGGTTGAACTTCTTCAGCTGGCGCAGGAAGAACATCCTCTGCTGGCCTTTTTTGGTGAGGGACCTGATGTTCAGCTCCCATTTTAGGTCCTGGGTGATGATGGTGCCCAGGAAGTGGCAGGACTTCACAGAGTCGACTGGGGAGCCACACAGGATGATAGGGACGGATGGGGCTGGGTTCTTCCTGTAATCCACAATAATCTCCATTTTTTAAAGAGTTCCAGGTTGTTCTGGCTGCACCAGGTCACCAGATGGTCAATCTCCCACCTGGAGCCGGACTAAACCCCGCCAGAGATGAGCCGTGTGTCGTTCTTCAGAACTTCAGGAGCTTGACGGACTGGTGACTGGAAGAGCAGCTGTTTGTGTACAGGGAGAAGAGCAGAGGGGAAAGAACACAGCCTTGGGGGGGGATCTGGTGCTGATGGTCTGGGATTCAGATAAATGTTTCCCCAGCTTTACACGCTGCTTCCTGTCAGGCAGGAAGTCTGTGATCCACCTGAAGGTGGAATCGGGGGAGAGCCTGTCCTGAAGCAGAGCTGGGAGGATAGTATTAAAGGCAGAGCTGAAGTCTACAAACAGGATTCTGGATGTTCCTGGGGAGTCCAGACTGGAGGGTGTAGTGCAGAGCCATGTTTGCATCGTCTACACACATGTTGGCTCTGTAGGCAAACTCCAGTGGGTCCAGGAGTGGGTTGGTGAAGGATTTGAGGTGGGACAGCACAAGGTGCTCAAAACAACTTCATGACCACAGAGGTCAGTGCAACGGGTCTGTAGTCATTCAGTCCCGTCATCCTTGGCTTCTTGGGGACGGGGATGATGGTGGAGACTGAAGCAGGCTGGCACATGACAGGTCTCTAGTGAGAAGTTGAAGATTTCCGCGAACACTGGAGACAGCTGGTTGGCGCAGTGCTTCAGGGTGGATGGAGAGACCGAATCCGGTCCGGCTGCTTTGCGGGGGTTCGGTCTCTTGAAGAGCTTGTTGACGTCCCTCTCATGCAGGCAGAGAGTCGTCACTGTGGTAGAGGAGGGGAGAGACCCAGAGGTGTGAGGTGTAGAGGCCCAGGTTTCTGCTGAGCTGGGGGTGGTGGGGTTGGTGAGATGGGAGGGAGTCGCGGGGGATGGTGTCAGGACTGTCCCTTGGTCTTTCAAAGCGATAGTACAACTCGTTCAGTTCATTAAGTTGCCGGTTGTTGACTGAGTGGGGGGGTTTAGATCTGTAGTTGGTAATCTGTCTGAGCCCCTTCCAGACAGAACCAGAGTCGTTAGTGGAGTACTGTTGTTTGGCCTCTCTCACTGCCTTGCTGAAGCTGTTCTTTGACTTCTTAAAACCCGTCTATCCCCACTCCTGAAGGCACTCACTCCTCAAGACAATACAGAGAAGGAAAAACATCAATACTACAAATAAATAGTTCCCAATTCAGTGGGATTAAAACTTACCAATATTCTTGATTTCATCTCTTGGCCAGCTGAAAAAAAAGTAATGATTTTACTTTTAACATATTTTTGGTATCTTTTTCAAATGACACGCTTTTGTCATGAATCTTGAACCTTTGAGTCTACCTTCCAATTCCTTTGTCATCCTGTGGATGTCTGAATGTAAACGTTAAGAATATTACAATGAAAAACACACCCTCAGATCGAGGATCACCCATAGTTAACAAATAACTTTAGACAACTTAATATAATTGTTATTTAACTTATTAAACAGATATAGCAGGTATAGCTGTCTAAGAAAGATTAGATTTCACATTTCTCTGCAAAAGGATACAGCACAGGGCTTTGGCCAGGGAGCCCGCCAATAAGGTATCAGTGGAATTGCCTTTCATTTCAGCTGCAATGAAAAAATGTATTTAAACACAACCCATCGCAAGGCACTGCAGTGTGTAGTGCCTATATGTTCTAATGTTAGGAATGCATGGAGAGCAAAGCGCTGATAGAATGCAGTTTGAGTGCAATAACATTTAATTAGAGCTGGACTGACTTGTTGACATTACTCTCTTCATTCCCTCCGCCACTACATTATTGGCAACAGACAGAAGTTCATATTTCCCGTCGCCACAGTTAGGTGCCTCATCTATAGTTCCATCCCCTCCTGTCCAGTTCTTGCAGGGATACAAAAAGTGACTGAAAATGAAGAGGAGAGGTAAGTTGGGAATACATTAATACATCTATAGAGTACCAGGCGAAGTGAGTGTACATTAATTTATCCACAATGTGCGAGGAGAGGTCATTGTAATAGGCCCATTAATTAATACATCCAGTAAGTGTTGAAAACAAAGCTAACCTGTCTTGAAAGTGACTTGCAATGACGGCCAATCTGTTGGTCGTTGTCATGGCCATATGGGAATTTCCCATGACCATGACCGCATCCAAACACTTTGATAGAGTGAACTGTATGGAGAACATTCAGACTTCAGTACTCTTAGACATACTTCCACATCAGATTCCTCTTCACATGATTCTATTGAGTATTTAAAGTACCTCTGGCTCCCGTTGGGCCTGCTGGCCCCACCAGATGGGGTTCACGTCCATCACAATGACCAAAAGATTTAATTGATCTTCTAAAAGGAAAAAAGATTATACGTTAAGCAAACTATACATAACCTCGTACATCTATTGGGCTAATCATGATTTCAATTCAGTGACATTTAAATTAAAACAAAAAAATGTTCTATGAATCAACTTAAAAGTGACATACCCGATGCCATTGTGGCTAAAAAGAAAAGTGACAATACAACTATCCTCGTTCTCCTAATCTTTATTTTACATCTCTCCTATCCCACAATCACGGTTATTATATTTTAAGTGGGCTGAGAAAACTTTGTATAAGATCGTTAAAGCATTTAATTACCAAATGTAATTGCAGATTAATAAAACTAGAAACGAATAGTTGCTCGGCTATCTCCGTCGCAGTATGATGACGTATTCTTCTTCTTTTTGGTTGGGTGGCATCCATCGTTCTTTATTTGGTGCATACCGCCACCATCTGTAACGGAGAATGTAACGCTAGCTTTTATGTACTTTCTATGATCTTAAATAGATAGATAAATAAATAATTGGGTATTTATAAACCTACTATTCCTACTTTTGAGTTTTCGTCTTTAGAGCGACCTGTATAGATATCTAAGTATCCGAAGTGAGTGTGTAAGTGCCTTACACACTTTCTCATCCTCTTCCCACTCTTTCCTCATTTCTAATAAGTTTAAATCTATGTCTATGTCAGGAAATAACCAAATTGTAACCTTACTTATTGATGTAGAAGTCCCTTTTAAATGACTAACCCTATATTCTTCTGATTTTGCTTTGGTTATCCATCCAAATCCGTCACTTTGATACTTTGCATATTCCCAACATTCCTGTGTTACATTTTTGGCAGGGTTTTCATATCCACATCCTTTTAGTCGGCGCCAGTATTCAAGTAATATTTTATCTCTTCTAATTGGCACTTCTCCTGTATGATGACGTCGCTGCTAGGAAAGAAACTATCAATGGTTAACGTAGGCCTAGCCCAGGGCCGGCCCTGACCAATTTGGCGCCCTAGTGTTCATACACACAGAGAAGCTGCAATGCTTTGTCTTTGAGACTCTTATTTTAGTTAGAAAATTAAACACACAAAAAACGTATTACAAATCAAGTAACAAGCAATGAATCATAAATACAATATAAATAATGTATGTACAAAATACTGCAGACGTTAGAACGTTTAATAATAAAAAATAGTCTTGCAAAACAAGTGACAATGAATCACTCATACAATAAGGTATGCACAAAATACTGCAAAGAAATGCATAATATATTATTACATGAAAGATATGGGAAATGTAAGATATGCAAACCACAAACTATCATAAATTGGCTTGAAATAAACACTGCTCCAGCAATGGTTACTACAATGCATTGGATAATTTAAGGATAATACCCCCATTTTACTGTGGGTTACAAACTGTTATGGACCTACATAGCTGACATGTTTTGATTTTCATTGAAGCGTGGGCAGCGGACCAGCTAGGTTGAGAGCTGCCGTTCTTTTTCTTTTTTTAAAACAAACACTGCATGACTAGTTAACTCCGGTTAAATTGTTTACTCATTGCTTGGCAACGTGCTACGCCCTGACAACTGTTGGCGGACTATTTATATTTGGTAAATAATAAAACCACATTTAAAAACACATATTGCTTCGATAAGTGAATAAATTAAATCAATAGCCATGTATTAAGCTGAGTTATATATAGGGAACAGTTAACTCCAGAGAAATGATAGAAAGGTGAACAAGAGCCCGACAAAGTGACCAGTTGGCTATGTAGCCAGCCAGGCCTACATTAAAGATAGACAAATTAGTTACTGTATTTCTGTCTTCTCCCGTTTTTCCTCCCCTGGGCGCCAGAGTGTTTAGGTTTCTTTGACATTGTGATGTGTAAATAGATAGCTTTCTCTTCTCCGGTCAGAATGATGTATCAAGTGGGTAATTAAGATAATTCGCCCCTCCCAACCTCCCGATTCAGGTAACATAACATGTTATGTTATGTTGTCTAATATTTATTTCGACATAACTACTGGTACTAAGTAATCTAAACATTTAATTTAAAGTTAGTTGAATACAGTGTGCAAAAAAAAAATATATATATACATATACATATACAATAATAATATTAATATAAATAAATATATATTATTATATATAATATAAACATATATATAGATAGTAATATATAATTATATAATA
>OLKM01004470.1:0-22179 GCA_900291075.1 Melanogrammus aeglefinus | reverse complement strand
AATACATGACAGATAATAAAAAAACTAAAAAAAACAGTGATGGGAAACACAAAAAAACGCTATACATTGTAAATGATATACATTTTTATATATATATATACCTACGTATATATATACTATATAATATATATATATATATATATATGATATATAATATAATATATAAAATGTTTTATGATTTACTCATTACTATTTTTTACTGAAGGGAATTTCTTACACCGTTTCCGGTTGGGTGAAGTTACTATTGTGCTGTGAATGACTGGTTGATGCACACGGTTCAGACTCCGATCCTGTCCACACACCGTCTCGCAGCAGCAGCAGCTGAACAGAGTTTTCGGCTTGGACTACTAGACGTGATACTGAGTTGAAGGATTTTTTTTTTAACCCAAAGACAGTGGAGGTAATTTTATGCAGAGCCAACAGTCCAGTGTTGAGATATGAGCTAAAAATACAAGCTCGGTTGCAACACTAAAGCTCGCGTGTGCGGGTGCATGAACCAACCTGTTGCCCGCTGGCCTGTAAACCAGTGCCCGCGCCTACGAGTGGATGCACTTTGAATCGTGCACACAACGAATCGAATGTCCAAAAAAACGCTGGTTTTGTAATCGAGGAGGGGGTTTTTTATCGATTCGTTGTTGCAGCCCTAGCTGCCTTTGATCCCCAACTCTTTAACCAAGTGATTCGTTATTTTGGTACTTGGTTACCGTTTTCGTCTGAACAACGTGCGTTCACCTTGAAAAGCGATCCACGTGAGGGCCAGATAGCCTAGCTGCCTGAATGGAGTCGAGCCCTCAGCGTCGCCGGAACCAGAAACCTGTGATGCCCCTCCCCGACGACTGCGAAAGAAGCTCTAGGTCCAAACACAGGCCAGTATTTTACCGTTTTAAACGACGTTCGTGTAGTTGAGTTATGTTCTATGGAATCTCGGTTATTATTGTAGCGAAAAGTCTTTAAGCACCCGCTAGGGTTTAGGATTGTTGTAACTGCCGAGCACTTTTTTGTAAGCCCGTACAGTTAAACTAACAAATGAAATGGGGCACCATAGTACACAGTAAATTTGATGTGCGTAAATATTTTTTCTACCATTGTAACACACTAAATAGGGTTCTTACTAGCCATGCAATATCTTTTGACTTTATTTAATTCTAATGTGACGGCTAGTTTGCTGTCACTTGCTGCGCTTGGTGGAGTCTCACATGCTGTTGGCGTCAGGTTTCTAAAATGCTTCCCGCACTGAGTGCATGATGCGCCTAAGGGATGGTGCGCGAAGTTCCAAAGCGGAAACATCAGGAATAAGAATACAGCATTGCCATGATGGGCATAAACAACAATCAAAACATATAATTACTATTCCTAGTAGGTCTTAATCGTATGTTTAGGGATATGGAGGAGTCTATGTATTGCTGATTGTAGTTTGATAGCCAAGCCACCTTGTTCTTGTTTGTAGTCAATAAAATGTTAATACGCATGATATAGACTGTTATGTGAGAGAAATGCTCAAGCACGTGGCCGTGCTTAACAACTTCATACTTACCTGGCAGGGGAGAACCACCATGGATCATGAAAGGTGGCTTCCACCCAGGGCGAGGCTCAGCCATTGCATTCGCTGTGCTGAACCCTGTGCGAATCTCAAATGGGGGAATCTTCGACTGCCATAATTGTCGAGTTAGTGGGCGACGCGTTCGCGCTCTCCCCTGATATTGTTGGTTGTAAATGAAAGTATTTGGAAACGAATTTACTGAGTTCACGCTTTTTATTTTAATGATGTTGAATCTCTTCACTCAATTTGCGGATAATATGTACACAGTAACTGCCAAATGTCTGAAAAGCAACATTGTGAGGATACGTAGGAGGTTTTACTGAACGTGCGTTATCATGTAATTCCTCAATAAGTCCTACAGAGTCGTGATGTGGCTTTTAGACGCTTGGTGGACCACAGAAGAAGAATACAGAGACGCTGCTGATGGGAAACGCAGAGATGCAACGTGTTGTGTATATTATCTGATTATTTCTTTTGTTAAATTATATCCTATGGAAGGTGATAGCAGAAACTGCTAATTGTTTTTGTGTTGTTTTTTTCTTGTCAATCGTGTGGTTGTGTGCTGGTCAGCAATATGTTAGCACCATGATGTAGAATATCAATGTGGCTGAAAAAGCTTTCAGCACGTGCGCCGTGTTATAACTCATACTACCTGGCAGGGGAATACCATGATCAGAAGGTGGTTCCAACCCAGGGCGAGGCTTTAGGCCATTGCACTTCGGCTGTGCTGACCGGGCGGATTCCTCAAAGTGGGGAATCTCGACTGCATAGTTTGTGGTAGTGGGGGACTGCGTTCGCGCTCTCCCCTGATATTGTTGTTTAAATGAAGTATTTGGAACGATTTACTGAGTTCACGCTTTGATTTTAATGATGTTGATTCTCTCACTCAATTTGCGGGTAATATACAGCATAATCCACAATGTCTGAAAAGCACATGTGGGTGAGAATTAGGATGGAAGTTTGTACTGACGTGGTTTATGTAAATTCCTCAATAGTCCGAACAGAGGGTCGTTTGATGTGCTTTTATAGCTGGGTGACCACAAGAAGAAGAATACAGTGCCACATCATGCTCCTCAGAGATGCAAAGTGTGATTCGTAGAACCGTATTCTGGCCGTTAGATGTACCTTTGTATATGGATCTCAGAGTGACATTGTAGTCTGGTGGTAGGCTCTCTTGTCATGCATCTGCCAGTTGGTGCGTCAGCACTATGTTAGCACCATGACGTTATCTCTGTGTCTGACAGTTAGGATCTGTCGCCTTGTCAACTAACTACTGTCAGGGGATATACACAATTTATCCTGAATCATTCTATCATTGCAGTGTGATATTGACTATAGAACCTTGCGGCGCATATACAGCTAATTTGTGCGAACATGTCTTCCAATGTGTAGTCTAATCATAACATGCTGTACTACTCATGTAGCCCGACTTCATTCGCCACACGCCAGTGAAATTGTTGGTCAATTGCTCATACTGGCCACAATGGCAGCACTGAGCTTTCACGCTGTGATGGGTACGGAAGTTGATTCTCTCTGCATCAATTTCTTCTGCCGTGTGCAACCAGAGTCAGTGTCTGAAAGAGCAACTCCTGTTGGAGTTTGGGTAAGACCACCTTCTTGCGCGGTTAGGTACCTTCTTCTATGTTCCTATCAGTATGGTCGTGATGTGCAGGTGCATCCGGCTGACGGCTCAGAATGATGAAGTGGCCATCTGACTCATGATACTGAAATGCAGAGATGCATGTGTATTATTATTATGTATTATGTTCTTATCGTTATATATATCGTTGAAATCTGGATGACATGTGTTAGGTGCTGAGTGACTTTTTGTGATTTGGTGTTTTGTACAAATCGTGATCATTGATTGAGAGTGATTATTATTATTGTTCGCATCCATTGATACTAGAATCTAATTGACTGAACATTGTTTTCAACAGGTCACGGAACACGCACACAAACACGGACACACATGACAATCTATACTTACATGTCTGTACGGAGTTACATATTGCATTCATGAAGGTGCTGTCACCAGGTTCGAGTCTTGGTCATGTGCAGCTTAGCGCTGTGTCTGACCCGTGCGAATAATAAATGTGATACATCAGACTCCTATATTGTGGTAGTGGATTGACTGAGTTCGGCAACTGCTACTCATGATATGTTGTTTAACATGAAGTCTCGGTCAAACCAGTACTGAGTTCATACTGTGGTGCGATTGTCAGGATGTTGAGCTGTCATTTAAATTGAAGAAGTATATATAGCATGCTGCAAATGTCTGAAAGGCGACATTGCGTAGAACATTAACGCGATGAAAGTTGCTCACTGACGTTGTTTATGTAATTCTCAATAGTCCTACAGATTGGTTTTGATGTGCATGTTTATGAGCGGTGACCAAGAAAGAAAGAATACAGAGACGCGATGAATATGGTAAAGTCAGAGATGCGAGCAAGTGTGTTATTATAGCTGATTAGTTTTGTTAACCATTATCCTTGGAATATTGGATAGCAGACTGCTGATTGTTTTTGGTTGTTTTTGTTATGTCAAGTCGTTGGTGGTTGTGTGTGGTCAGCAATCGATGGTTAGCACCAATGAATGTAGAATATCATGTGCTCTTGACAAGCCTCGAAGCACGGATGTCGCCGTGTCACCATGACTTACTTACGGTACCTGTCAAGGGTATGATACCATGATCAGAAGGGTGGTTCACTCCAGGCGAGGCTAGGCCATTGCACTTTCGGCTGTGCGAGACCTCGTGCGAATTCCCCAAAATGTGGGAATCTCGACTGCATAATTTCTGGTAGTGGGGGACTGCGTTCGCCGGCTCTGCTCCCTGATAAATTGTTGAAAATTAAACTTTAGGTCATTGTGTTGGTATAGCCTAAGAGACATCAGCAATGGTGGGCTCGCCTACCTTTCAGGGAGCTTCAAGTGTACCTGAAAAGAAAATGATCAAACAAAGCATTTTCTTGAATGAAATAAAGATTAAAATATGTATTTTTATTTGCTTTTCACTAACGCCAGTCAATGGGAATCGAGAATCGTAGTATTAAAAGTGACATTTTTAATGTGAGTAATAATTATAATCTCAACATGTAGGTTTTTATTTGTGGTTATTGACAAATCAATTACCAATTCATCTCAAACATAAATTAACTTTTTGATATAAGGATACTGTTGTGTATTTTGTTTTAAACCTCAAGTGGGGACAATGATACATTTGCCCTCTTATAGAATTATACACACATAAATGTAAATTGTCCAAGTGCAGTTAATAGCTTTTACATTACATTTCATGAAAAAAAGAAGGAACAAGGGTTTTCATAGGAAACGTGCGATAATATGAGGCTATTTTAAATTTGCCCAACAATTCTGTGAATGCTAAAGCTATTCATAAAACGGGCACTTCAATAGCAGTCCCAAAAAAAATATTTTTTGACGGGGTCCGAGCACAATTAAAAGTCAAGAACAAACTAATGGAAGATTTATAAATAAACACTTATAATTGTTATATATGTGGAAAGATGTTCCACTTACAAACCTGAACTGCAGCCTCATTCACATGGTGAAAATGTCTATTGATAAGCATCCCAGAAACCTCAAAGCACACATTTCTCAAAGTGAATTAAGGGCTTTCTACAAGCATATACCTGAAAAATCTTTGAGTTTCTGGGGGAAATCCAAACATTTGTAAGTCAAGAACCACTTAAACGGAAGAGAAATATAAATATTAAAACAGTTATATTATGAAGGAAAAATGGTTAATGAAGAGGTTCCCCCCCTTAATACCATTCTGTATCCTGCAGAAGACCGATTTCTTGGAACCAAATGAGCCGGAAAGTTGATTGCTTGATGAATTTCAGGTGCTGTTCAATGTTGTGTTTCTTTCAATGAGTGGCAATTGTTCAGCGGTGTTCATAAATGCTCTAATCTGGATTCGAACTCTCAACCTAAGGATTGCCAGTTACACGCAGTATTCCGTTGAGCCACTGACATTCCTGAACGTCATAAAGCCTCATTCACAATGTGAAAATGTGAATCGAAAAGAGCACACTATCAAGAAAACTCCAAGCACACATTTCACAAGAGAATTAAGGGCTTCTTAAAAAGAGGAAAGTGTGCATTGACGAGCAAATGATTGTTAAACTGTTGCAAATGTCTGCTACTGCTCTTGAATGTGCCCTCATACTGGCACCAGTGCACCAGGTGAGAAGCAAATCTTATATAAATGACTGATGGCCTTGCATTTGTGCCAGTTCTCCCCAGTCAAACAAAGAACTCAGTTGTGTCGTCTCTTAATATGTGTACCGGTATTATCCAGCTCTTTATGATGGGCTGCGCAACAGGGTTATGGGGCCCAGGAAAAGAGATTGGAAGCCAGGATGGAATCGTTTAATGTTTTGATGGAGACGAGAAAAACTACGAGTTATGGAAACTAAGTCCCTAGGCCAACTATGTTTGCTCGGACTAAAGAAAACCATCCTCCATGAGCCAGATGAGGGTGAGGATGGTGCAGAAGGAGCAGATGCCGAGAAAAACGGAAAAAGCGTGTATGCTGGAGTTAATCCAGCTGATTGCGACGACAAGGTTTGTCTCTCTTGTGATGAGGATTGCGGCTGATGATGGGTAGGAAGGCGCCTCCAGATACTGAGGGACCACTACGCTGGCAAGGGGAAGCCCCGTGGTGATAAATTCTGTATATCTGATTTTACATCCCTACCAAAAGGCTGTCAATGAGAGCGTTACAGATTATATCATACGGGCAGAGAACTGCAATTTACCGCACTGAGGAATCGGTGAGAGACTTTAAAGTGATGATCTGCTGATCGCAATGATATTAAAGGGCTTGCCAGATGTGTTTAAGCCATTTTCCATTCATGTGACCCAGAGTGATGAGAAATTGACCTTCGCTGAGTTCAAGACAAAGTTGCGGAGGCTATGAAAGCACCGAAAAAGTTCGGAGACTGCGTCCACAGAGGAGAGGACAGTGTCATGAGAGTAAGAGGAAGATTCTGGCGGGGGACGTGAGACTGACCTGCTACAAGCTGTGGCCAGAAGGGCCATAAAGCAATAGAGTGTCCTGCTGCGGGCCAGCCGCAGGTGGACAGAGACAATGTGGCAGTTGTTTGCAAGAGCTCCACGCACAAAGATGTGAACTGCAAGACGGAGGAGGAGAGACAAGGTCAAGCAGGCGGTGGTGATGAGGGAGGACCACACGTTTGCATTCAAGGTGGGCCAGGTGGATGGAGACCCTGTCAGCAGACCACAGAAGAGAGGGCTTATGGTCGACACGGGGGCCACATCCCACATGCGTGACAGACATCACAAAAGTCTCAAGGACTTTGATGGAGAAACTTCAAAGTCGCAAAAGCACATCCTGGAGTTTGGCGGATGGTGTGAGGACCAGCGGTGTTCGCACTGAAGAGGGGTGCGGCCAAGGTTCGTCTGATTGACAGGAGAGGGAATGCGCAGTGGACACATGTTGATGGGGGCATTTATATGTCCCATCATATCCCCGGGACATTTTTTCTGTCAATGGCAGCGACCGCCCAAGGAGCGACTGTCATCTTCAAGGAGGGACAGAAACGCAGGCTGCATCCATAAAGACGGTATGACATTTGGGGATTCAAGTGTATGATAGGCTGGTATATTTAAACACTGCTGAGCCTATAGATGAAAGTAATGAAGAAGATGGATGTCATGGATGCTATGATTTGCAAACATGGCACAAAATTTTAGGACACTGTAATTATGATGATGTGTTGAAGTTGGAAAGGGTGTCACAGAAGGCATGAAAATTAAAGGGTAAATCTGGATAAAGTCGAACCTGAAATGTGAGGTCTGTGTGCAAGAGGAAATTTGCTCAGAGCAGGAAACAAGAGAGAACCAGATGAAGGAGCAACTGTACCACTTGCACTTGTACATACAGATTTGGCTGGCCCTATAGCACCAGCAGCAAAAAGATGGGTTCAGGTAATCTTGGGGCATTCACTGATGACTATTCAGGTTGCAATTTTTGTGTATTTTTTGAAAGCCAAGAGTGACACAGTCAGATCTGATAATGGCACTGAGGTTTACGTCAAAGGAGTTTCAGTCACTAATCAGTAAAAATGCCATTAGACATGAGACCTCAGCCCCTTATTCTCCCCATCAAAATGGGACAGCTGAGAGAAACTGGAGAACATTGTGTTTGAAATGGCAAGATGTATGTTGATTGAGAGTAATCTCCGCAATAAGAAGACTCTGTGACAGTATAGCCCAGTTCGCAGACTCTGGACCTGCAGTAGCTGCTGCAGCTGTCCGCAATAGATGGTTACAACAAGGCGAACAGGGACAGACTTCCATACTACATGCTGACAGGGAAAGTGCCCTGATCTGTCAAGAATGAAATTGTTTTGGGTCAGTATGTTATTGCATACAAATATAACAAAAAGAAGCTTGACCCACAATCTGAAAGGAGGGTTCTTTTGTTGGTTTACGACAAGAATAGTCCTGCATATTCTAATTCTTCTACCCAGAACAGGGAGAGTACTTCAAAAACAGGTTGGTAAGTTTATCAGCAAATGTGGGTGAATGAGTGTCAGACTCAGACAGACCAGGATAGGAGTGGAATACATCCTGTATATATAGGAGAGGGGTGAAACCACTTTTCCAAAAAATGATGTAGTGAAACCAAATCACACAGGAAATTAAAGCTGAGATGTTTTGTGACACAGACACCACTACAGGTTGAGGGTGAGTGTTAAAAATGCCGCTGATATCCAAAGAGGGGAGAGGAGACCACCTAAGTGCTATACTGATTATGAATGCAAGATAAAATTGTGATGTTGATTGATGATGATGATGATGACGATGGTCAAGGGTTAACTGTTGACTATTGTTACCGGGTTATGTCAGATGCACCTCGAACTCTGAAGGAAGCCATGAGCTCACCAAAAATCACATTTTTGGGTTAAAGCTATGAAAGATGAAAATGGATCTCTCTGAAAGAAAATGAGACATTTACCCTAACCCACTTTGCCAGAGGTAAACCATGCAGTGGGGGGAAGATGGGTTTATACTGTAAAAGAAAATCCGGATGAGACCAAAAACCATACAAAGCCAGGTATGTAAGCAAAGGGTTATAGTCAAGTTGCAGGGATTGATTATAATGAAACCTTTTCTCCAACTGCTAGCATGACATCTGTGCGCAGTCTGATGCAGCTTGCAGTTACAGCATGGCTCTAGAACTGCACCAGATGGATGTTAAAACCTGCATACCTGCATGCTCCTATTGATTGTGAAGTGTACATGGAGCACGCGCGGAGGGTTTTGAAGTTTAGGAGCAAAGGCAAGTGAGAAACTAGTCTGATAAACTTAATTAGATCATTGTCATGGTATGAATCTGTTCGCAAGATCAGACGAAATTGGAAACAAAATTGCTTCATGATTTTTCTATGTGAAAATGGTTACAGTTCAAAAACCCAGCTGAACCATTGTGTTTATAGTAGACAGACTGCGAATGATGAGGGTAAATATTGTTAATCTGGGCGTTGATGACCTTATCATTGGCTGCTAATGACAATCAAACTGTGAAAAATGTAAAAGAAATGTTGGGAGCAAAATTTAAAATGAAAGACCTTGGCCGAACATTTCTTGGGTATTGATTTTGTGCAAAGAGGAGGTGAAATAAAAATGAGTCAAAAAAGGTACATTGCAAAGATTTTGGAGAGGTTTGAAATGATCGACTGTAAACCTAGATTTACTCCCATGTGAAAACAAACTTGAAATTTGACAATGAGGGTCAACCTGTTGACCAAAAGAAGTAATCGGTGAGGTTGTTGGGCAGTTTGCTTTATGTCATGATATGTACGAGACCAGATCTAAGTTGGATGTAAGGCAAACTGTGTCACAAATACCTGTCTGAACCAAAAGAACAACACTGGGTAACAGCAAAACCACGTGTTGAGATATTTGAAGGGAACTGTAAATCAGGAATTGTGTTTCAAAAGAAGTGATGTAAATCTTAAACTTGTGGCATATAGTGATGCAGATTGGGCAGAAAAACCAGAACGACAGGAAAAGTACAAACTGGGTACTGTTTAGTTTGTCTGAGACAGGGCCTTTTATTTCCTGGAAGTCAAGGAAACAGCCCACAGTTGCTTTATCACAATGTGAGGCAGAGTACATGGCCCTGGCAGCGACGACTCAGGAAAGCATGTATCTAGTACAGTTGTTAAATGGGATGGACAGTGATTGTGAATATGCACCAGTGACAGTTTTTGAGGACAATCAGGGTGCTATTGCTTTGTCGAAAAACCCTGTACTGCGTCAGAGATGTAAACATGTGGACATCAAATTCCACTTTGTTCGATCTGCTCTCAGTGATGGGAAAATCTGCATTGAATATTGCCCAACCGCTGACATGGTGGCAGGATGTGTTAACTAAACCTGTAACAAGGAGTCAGGATGGATAAGTTTTGTGTGTTTATGTTTGTGGATAAAGTGAAATGTATGTCATGGGTAGATTCTTGCTGTCAGTATCAGAACAAGCTGGGGTGTTAAACTGTTGCAAAATGTCTGCTACTGCCTCTTGAATGTGCCCCTCATACTTGGCACCAGTGCACCAGGTGAAGCAAATCTTAATAAATGACTGATGGCCTGCCTTTGTGCCAGTTCTCCCCAGTCAAACAAAGAACTCAGTTGTGTCGTCTCTTAATATGTTGTACCGCGGTTGTCCAGCTCTTTTATGATGGCTGCGCTAACAGATTCCATTTACGGGTCGATGCCCAGTGCACCAGTATGTACCGGGCAAACCACACCCAACTGGATTGGGGGTGTTTGTCTTGGCCGCACCAACCAGTCTGGTCTTAGGCTTTGTGGTCTACCAAGGCAAATGCACAAGCGAATGGAAGGACAGGGTACCATTCAGCAGCAGTAGGCCTACTCGTCGCCTGCAACTCTTCTGACGGTAAACCATTTGTTCATTTCACTTCTTGTCTGTGTACGGCCTTGTGTCATTTCTGTCTGGTGCGTGGCTTAGTAACATATTGTTGCTAAAAATAATTAATAATTAGCCTAATAATAATAATAAAGAAAAATGTGTCGTTTTTGATAGCATTTCTGCTGTGTTTGACTATGAGGTCACCAGTGCTCCCAGGCTCCCCGCCCCCCCCCCCCCCGCCTGCCACCACCCCCCGCGACCCATGCACTCTGATCTGCTTGCGACTGACCACGGGGGATTTTACCTCCTCAGTTTTACACAGGCAAGGCTGTGATATTGCAGGGCGTGCCAAGCCGCGACCGAACCAGGTTGACAGTGTAAACAGGCTAATTCATAGAGATGCTTGCCAGCCGAAAGTTGTCCCTCGACAATGGGTGGCCAAGCTTGCATATCTGTCAGATATATTCATCCTGCTGAATGAGCTGAACCTGTCACTACAGGCCAAAGGACCACCGTTTCTAAACTGGCTGATGAAGTCCACCTTTCAAGAAAAATAAATCAAAATTTGGGGGAATAGAGTGGAAAGGGGTGTTGTTGACATGTCTCTTAGTTCTCACAGAATATCTTGGAGAGAATGGGGATGTGTCCTTGTCACAGCTGGTCAGCGATCACCTGAACACACTCTCTGGAGAGTTTGAACGCTACCAAGGACCCCAGAGTTTCAACATAATGGATCCGAGACCCATTTTCCAACCCCCGCAACCTATCCGATCCATCTAGCCAGCAGGAGGAAATGTTTATTTGCCTCAGGAATGACGGTGAACTTAAACCTTTGTTCAATTCAACACCAGTGTAATCTTTTTGTTAACAGATCAAGGCTGAATGCCCGATACGTCTACACCGGCCATAAAGACACTACTGCCCGCGATGACAGCCATAAAGACATGTTTAGGTAGTAGACTAAATATTGCAAAACGCACTTCGGCTATAAACATACAGTATATGGGTGGTCTGGATGTCGCTATCCACAGTGCTGAAAGGCTGGACAGAGGCACAACTGGTTTCCTTGATCTTAAAGCAAAAGAAAAAAATATAGAAATTAGAAAAATTAAATTTCGATAATTTTCCATACCACTGCTATGCCACTGCGCAGACTCCCCTTTGCATTCAGCCGGCTGTCAGTCGTTACCTCACCAGAAGTAAGCAAAACACAGTGTGTTCGGTCGTAAATTTCCTGTGTACAAGTTATCTTACATAAGTGATTGGCAGCGATGTCAGTGGCCAAAAAAAGGGAAGCCTTAACATTTTTCACGAGTAATGGGAAGCTGTGAGTCAGCTTTTTCGGATATGAATTTCCTTAAGAACGAACACAGAACCTGTTTAAGGGACGTGCATCTCGAAAATTAGATTAGAGTTGCAGTGTGTCAAGTTATAAATCTGAGCACAGTGCTCTGGTGGATTAGATGTTTCCCACCAGGAATAACTTGCATTCATAATGGATACATGGATGTGTTTATATGTTAGGAATTATGTTATGTGTGTTATGTTTGTACTATGTTTGTATGTTGTATGGAAATATGTTATTATGTGTGTTATTTGACAGCAGAAAGTTGGAATCTTTCAAAATGTAATTA
This sequence comes from Melanogrammus aeglefinus, assembly GCA_900291075.1. NCBI lineage: Eukaryota > Metazoa > Chordata > Actinopteri > Gadiformes > Gadidae > Melanogrammus > Melanogrammus aeglefinus. The sequence continues at coordinate 10,085 of OLKM01004470.1, read as the reverse complement.
TGAGTGTTTAAAGTTGTATGTTTTGTATAATATTAGAAGGGCAATGTTTGGTCCAGCATTGGGATTCAGAAGACCTGATTATTATTATTAAGGGTCCGAGCAGCGAAGCTGCTTGGTCCCCTATTGTTTTTGTAACGTTTTTTTTTTCCCTCAAATTCTGTAAAAGTCATACTGCAGTATATACCGTGAGTTGAAAACTCTTGGAATTTTTAGGTATGGTTACCAATAACCCCCACTGCCCATAAACCCAAATTTGTGGTACTACACCTAAAGGTGGCGCTATTGTAAAAGATCATGAATTAGCCTTATTTATCCTCACCAGATTGACCTGGGCCCAGTTTCCCGAAAGCATCGTTAGCCTAAGTGGATCGTTAAGTGCATCGTACAGTTTTCACACTGCTTCCCGAAAGCATCGTTGGTAACGAATGTCGTAAAAACGCTGTTGCGATTGTTTGCATTAAGCACTGTAGGTGCTTCGGTGAGGCTGTGAAGTTCACTATTTATTGGACCCTGTCTAGACAGTAACGAACATCCCTGACCATAGTTAATCGCGTTTGTAGTCTACACTCAGAGTGAACTCATTATTGCATGCGGGTGTCTTCATTCATAAAAAAATGAAAACATTCAGGAGTATGCAATAATTATTTCTAAAGAGGTCAGAGGACTCCGTGCACAGCCCCGCCTTCCCCAGTGAACCAAGAAACCCTGCGCCGTGACGAACGGGGGATTTGACCCCCTCGGTTTTACACAAGAAACTTGAGATAAGGTGAAATCGCAGGGCGTGCCAAGCTGCGACCGAACCGGCTCGGCAGTGTAAAAAGACCTATAGCCAGGGTTTGAGTTAGGTGGGAGCCAGCTGAGCTCCCATATGGAGAGGTCTGGCTCCCATGAAAGCAGCAAACTCAAATATCTGTGGGGGGGTCTCTTGAAAATACAGCAGCATAGTATTTGTAATTAATATAATATAAAGCTATTTTCCCTTCTATATGCAGAGTAATATTGACGTTAAGTGGGATAATAGAACGCCGGTCATTATCGGGAAACTAGCCCAGACAGGGCGAACCGGACACCGACGCGAAACGGAGGCGCTTCGACCTCAAGGCAGGGCTTATTTTCGATAATGAGGGGCTACTTGCCAAACGAAAAAATAACTTCACAAGGCGTCTTTTTACAATTTATTTGTTACCGTACGTAGTGTTGATCAGCAGAGAAATAGTTAGCCAAAGACGTTGACGTCGCTTAGCAACCGAAGAAGCTGGCGTTGTTGTGAAGGGCCCATCCATGCAAGTGAACGGAGCGTTCCACGGCATTGAGAAGAGCCGTGTCATAATAGCCCATATTTATGTCCAATATGGAATATGGAACCATAACTCGAACCCTGCCTATAGCCTACTTCATCCTGCCCAACAATATGGGCAGGATCTAGACCGAGCTCTCCTAATCGGGTCAGCAATAGCCGTCTTTGAATGATAATGAATGAATGGAACGTTGCATTTTTAATGTCTACAAATATGCTATACTAGAGAGCCAATCAATGAAACCTTATGCGAAATCAGATAAAGTCGGCTCTCTTGCTGCGCTAAGTATGTTTCAGAAATCAGCACATTAAGATAAATGCAGTTGTCACACAAGCTATTTTGGATTTTTATTATATGGAATTTTTTCAGAGGGGGAAATCCCGTGAATAAATGTCTGCACCGTGCGTTCAGGATTAGGACTGATATGTCGGCCTAGGCCCTTATCAATTGTGTTTTATATCTTTAGCATTCATATTATTGCACTCTATTCTTTTCGTAGGCTACTCTGCGGTTGGCCTTGATGGAGAGATATTTTAACCCTATTTAACCCCATTTTCCAGCGACATTCCTGCGTCTCTCCCTGCGTCATAGCCCGTTTCAGCACCATGTCAGTGGACAGGTACAATCCTACGAACGTCGTGAGTGCAGCGAATGCGCGTACATGTTAAGAGGAGTTTCGGGAAACGCTCCAAAGAAATTAACGATGTTTCGGAAGATCCTTCGTGAGAATGATTGTACGAGCGAAGATCCATCGTTATCGGGAAACTGGGCCCTGGACTCAAAATTCGTTCATAATATTAATCTCTGGAATCAGACACATTTATAAAACCCTGGGTCTTACCCTTCCCACAATTTCATATTAAAGCTAAACATGATAAAAAGATTCACAGGCTACAAAAACACTCAAAAATTCACCAAAATCCCCACACAAAATTTTTAGACCAAGCCTCACAAAAACCATCAAACAGAATTTGTTTTATTTAGTTCCATTGGAGAAATATTAGCCAATAAAGTTGGGTTTCTTTTATGACTATTTTGTTATTGTATAAAAAAACATACAACTACGTTATATTAGGTGGATATACTCCCCACTACTAATAAACCCAAATTGTAGAACTGCACCCAAAGGTTGCGCTATTTAAAAAAAATATGAACTAGACTTATTTCTCCTTAATAGATTGACCTGGACTCCAAATTATTTCATCATATTAATCTCTAAAATCAGATGCATCTTTTCACCCTGGTCTTTTGCTCTAAAAATGTTTACTTTTCCCACAATTTTGTAAAAAAGCCAAACTCAACCCATTATGCCCATGTGACCATTTTGTTATTGTATAACTACCATACAGCTATCATTAGGTGGATATACCATTAAAAGTGCAAATGGGAGTGCCTGCCCAAGATACAGAATGGTATTAAGGGGGGGAACCTCTTCATTAACCATTTTTCCTTCATAATTAACTGTCTAATATTTATATTTATATTTATAATATATTTCTATTTCTTCCGTTAGTGTTCTTGACTTACAAATGTTTGGATTTCCCCAGAAACTCAAAGATTTTTCAGGTATATGCTTTGTAGAAAGCCCTTAATTCACTTGAGAAATGTGTGCTTTGAGTTTTCTGGATGCTTATCAATAGACATTTTGACCATGTGAATGAGGCTGCAGTTCAGGTTTGTAAGTGGAACATCTTTCCACATATATGACAATTATATGTTTTATTTATAAATCTTCCATTAGTTGGTTCTTGACTTTTAATTTTGCTCGGACCCTGTCAAAAAATATTTTTTTGGGACTGCTATTTTATGAACTGCCGTTTTATGAATAGCTTTAGCATTCACAGAAGTGTTGGGCAAATTTAAAATAGCCTCATATTATCGCACGTTTCCATGAAAACCTTGTTCCTTCTTTTTTTTCATGAAATTGTAATGTAAAAGCTATTAACTGCACTTGGACAATTTACATTTATGTGTGTATAATTCTAAGAGGGCAAATGTATTGTCCCAACTTGAGTTTAAACAAAATACAACAGTATCTTACACAAAAGTTTAATTTATATTGAGATGAATTGGTAATGATTGTCAATAACCATAAATAAAACCTACATGTTGAGATTATAATTATTACTCATTAAAAATGTCACTTCAAATGCGATTCTCATTCATTCCATTGACTGGTGTTAGTGAAAAGCAAATCAACATACATATTTTAATCTTATTTCATTCAAGAAAATGCTTTGTTTGATCATTTTTCAGGTACACTTGAGCTCCTGAAAGGTAGGCGAGCCCACCATTGCTGATGTCCCTTCAGCTATACCAACACATATCCTAAAAGTTTATTTTCAACAATTTATCAGGGGAGAGCGCGAACGCAGTCCCCCACTACCAGAAATTATGCAGTCGAGATTCCCACATTTGGGGAATTTGCAGAGGTGAGGGCCAGACGAGTGTATAGCCGTTGTCTACACTTCCAACGGCGGCCGCCCAATGGCTAGGAGTCTACACTTGTCTACACTTGCCGGCCGCTCATTGGCCAGGAGTCTACACTCTCCTCCGAAGTGTAGACAATGGCGGCCTCCTATTGGCGCGGAGTCTACAGTTCCCTAGAGCCCTCCCCCCTCCCCCGACGTTGGCACTTGACGCTCTCCGAGCGTGTTCAGCCGAATGGAAAAAGGTAAAAAGTCACCACCGTTATTACTCACTAATATGTTCGGCTTGTGCTTCTCGTTCCCACCGAGTGCTTTTCATTCATCATATCTGTCGTACCTAGCTTATTAATGTATTTTTGCTTAGTTACTGTTAAAAAGTATATCTATAAATGTAGGTTTAAAGTGTCCCCGTTAATGTAGGCCTACTACTATCGTATATTGAGTCAACGTTACGGTCGATCCGCAAATCAGTGCCCCGACGCCGGCCAACCCTGTCCGTTCAAATTTGACCCATATTTGTCATTCATTTCTCTTATAAATCTATCATACTTAACTTGACTTAAACTTGCCAATATTACATCAATATGTAGCCCACTCGTATATTTAGGAATCAGATGTCGACATAGCCATAGCAGCCCTCAAAAAAAGGCCAAGAAAAAACACTACAGTCCCCGGCCTAGTGTTGTTGTTGTTGTTGCGCCAATGAATGTAAAGAAAAACATGGGCTACATTTTGACGTTGATATTTTGTTTCTATGAATTTTAATAGGCAACACATTAGCTGTATTTGAGGATGGATTCCGAAGCAGCGACCCATTCAGCAGGTTAGTTTATAACATGCATGTTTTGTCTGTATGGTTATAACATGCATACTTCCGTTGTCTATACGTTATGTATAGCCAGCAGAATAAACTGCCCAGTGCGTGAAAACACTTGTTATGTTATTATGTCATCATTTACAAATATAGTATGAAATGAATGCCTGGGGAAAAAGTCCCAAAACACTTTAAACACTTTGGTGAATATTTTTTCAGGTACAGCCAGCAGCAGCAGACCGTCTGCGGACCCATTGCTGCCCGTGCTGCCCATTCTGGACCCCACTGTGCCCCTGGACAGGCACCAATGTGTCCTGAAGGCAACCAAAGAGGCCAGGGCCTTTCACAGGCCCAAAGGCTTCCAAGCCAGCGCCGGTCCCAAGGACCTTCAGACGGCTTGTGATGAAGGTAATAAATCTGAATTATTATCCCAGTAGCACGATGGGCATATGAACCATACATATCACTTTACACCTGACCTGACCTGTGTGCTAGAGCTTATAAACTGAATTAGTTAAGAATAACCATTCCAATGTCTTACTCTTCAGCAAAAAGGAGATGCCGGCTCGTCACTACTACCACGCCCTCAAAGAAGCTCTACCTTGGCCAGCTGGTTATTCCCTTTGGGAAATATGCTGGCCAAAGCTTCATGTGGCTGGTAGCGAATGATGTGGGCTACTTAAAATAGTGAGTATATTTCACTACAGAGAATCACATGAAGTCGTTATTTCTTACTTTAACGTCATGTTCTGTGTGTTTCAGTCTGCTTGACCGCCATATTGCGGAGAGCCAGGACCCGGGCAGGACAGGAGGAACCAGGGAGAATGACTGGGTGAAGGACTGTCTCCTCCGTAATGTGGAGTTTTTTCCCTCAGTCTCCTGCCACCTGGAGAAAAATGTGGACAGGGCCATTTATGGACAGGGTCGCTTTAAGTCCTTCACCTATCAGGAGATGTGGCAGTGGTACAGCCTGCACAAGTGCCTTAATGCCGACCCTCAAGCTGGCAGTGCCCAAGAGAGGAAGATGGCAGAGGAGGCTTTCTCTTCTGTTGGCCAGTGGCTTGGAATGAAGGAGGAGGACATCAGCTCCAAGTCACTGAAGCGCTTCAGGAGATTTATTCTCGACAAAGAGAAACCGGTAGGTTGAGGTGTTACTCAAAAGCAGAATGCAGTTCATAAGACAAAACTACTTCACTGTACTTTAACTGTAATTTGTGAAACTCTCCTCAGAAAGCCCCTACTGCAGCTGTACCATCTTCGTCCTTGTCTGGTCCTGTCCCATCTGAAACAGTGGTTCCTCCGTCAGCGTCAGCGTCTGCTTCAGTGGCCCCTCAGACAGCAACATCCCTGTCACCTTGGCAGGAGGATGCATTGTTATCAGAGGCTCTCGCCACTTTTGAAGGACAAGGTAAATCAGTTTTTTATTTTATCGATGGCATTCACAGATCAACATTAAGCTCATATAACTGTACATATATTGAATATAAAACTTTAAATCAGTTTAAAATGAAACAGGTTAAAAGGCACACTTTTCAGGATTATTCTTTATTTCTGTTTCAACCCAATATGATCCTTGTGGCTTCCTAAGCTTTTATCCTCATTTTCTTCCAGCTGACACTGCCATGGCCCCTCCACCAGACCCTCCACAGCAGCCACAGACAGACCCCGTTACACCATCGCAGTTACATACATAGTTCATAGATAGGTCACACTAACATACAGGTTTATAGTTATACACTTACTCACTTCCATATATGTTTATACTAATACACTTACTTTTTTGAAGGAACCTCCATCTGGTCCTCGTAAGAGGACGTCAAAGTCTGCGGCACTGCCACAGCCAATAGAAGCCACTGTCACGCAGCCTGAGGTAATACATGTACAATACAGCTAAATACTGTTTAATATGTTAATGCAGCAGGAACAGCGTTACAGTCAGAGCACTCAGTGACTGGTACATGACGGTTTTGTCTTTGTTCTTCCACCAGGTGTCATTTGAGGGCTGGCACAAACAGTGGGAGTCCGGCCCTCAAGGTCTCCCCAGTGCTGACGTGAAGAGGCTGAAGGAGGACGCTGACAGGGTGCTCTTTAAGAACCTCACCATCGCTCGCAGGAAAATTCTGAAGGATGATCGCATGTGGTTCCATCCACCAGAAATTCCTGGAGTGGTGGTGGGGGGAGGAGTGCCCTCTGCAGACACTTTTTTTAGAAGCCGTGTCTTCTTTTGGAGGCCTGTGGGAGTGTGGGGCTACAGCCTTCGCTGTCCCAGGTCAGGATGCCCCGGGGGGAGGCCTGTGGGAGTGTGGGGCTACAGCCTTCGCTGTCCCAGGTCAGGATGCCCCGGGGGAAAAGCAGCCTTTCTGTACCGCTGTGGGTATGGAAACACAGTGAGGCATATCTGTGACATGACTGGCTGGTACAGCATGCTCAACGAGCTCCTGGCCTGCAACGCGTGCAGGAAGGCTGTAAAGGGCTCTCAGGAGCATTCAATTGGTTGCTTCCTGGCGTGGGATGCTGCTATTTTGCAGCTGGAGCAGCTGACTCCAGCCCACCAAGCTGTGTTCCCTGCGATCCTAACACCAAGGTGAGAGTCTCTTGTTATTTCACAATATTTTGAATCTTAAACAGTTTTACTCCAGAGCAAAGTTCTCCACTGGCGTTACATGATTGTGCTGTAATTTCAGACGCGGTGTGGACAAGCAAGTTGTCCGCCTGATGAGGGATCGGACTGAGGGCAACACCATGGTTAAGGTGTGGAGGCAGGTCCAGGAGGGTCACTGTGAGGAGTACCTGCAGGTCAGCTCAGCAGACCTGGAAGCATCATGAGTAAGTCAGATTAGTTATTTGTTTTTTTCACACACACACACACACACACACACACACACACACACACACACACACACACACACACACACACACACACACACACACACACACACACACACACACACACACACACACACACACACACACACACACACTGTATAATATAACAATCCACTTCCCTGCATCCAGGTGCTCTGGGCCATAAATACCACAAGCCGCCGACGCGCAGGGAGCTGCCGTCGCCGAGGATTCTGAGAAAAGCCTACCTAATCTATGAGGCAGAGCACATTGAGGGCTACCGGACACAAATCATGTCCACGTTCGGGAAAGTCCTCAAGTATGACTCCACCAGGAAGGTAAATTTAACACAGTGTAAAATGTTTCATTTAACTGTGTCTCAATGTGCATCATTTAATAATCAATACTTCAATAACTGTTTGAGCCAAAGACTGACTAGTTATTGTACTTGTGTTTGCAGTATTGCATTTGTTATATTAATAACAGCATTATGTACACATTTAAAGTAGTGGCATATGAGTTTTGAAATATTGTTAGTGCAGATGGGAAGGGGTTTTCGATGGATATGCTGTTTATTATTTAGATTATAATAATCTAGATAAATGATTAATGGAAGGGAGGCAGCTATTGAAAAAGCAGTTTGAATACACCCCTCTGAGTTATTTTTTAATACTTTAATACTTTATTCTATACCAAATGTCTGACTCCCTTTTCTTTGTGTTTTATCTGTCATCAGATCTGCAAGAAGCTTTCAGGTCACGGAAGAGGCACTGCAGAGTGGTGCACCAACGCGGCCAACGAGCTGGGGCAGGTCCTCATGTCGGTGTTCACCTGCGAGGAGTCTCTTACGTGCCTGAAGCCCATGGCTGACGGCCTCATGGAGCGCTACAGGAGAGCAGGAGAGGGCCCTCCTGAGCTGATGTATCTGGACCGTGGCTGCTGCAGGGAGCATGGTGTCTCCTCTTTGGAGCATCTCTTCAGCGACTGGGCGAACAGTGGAATGATGGTGCGGCTGGACATCTTCCACTGGATAAAGCGCTTCGATGCGGCTGTCCGGACAGACCACCATCCTAAATATGCACTGTTTGCGCTCTCTGCAGCTGTGTTCTCCTACAATAAGGATGACGTGGCGCTGCTCATCCAGGCCATACGTGCAGGAAACACGACCAGGTATGCCTCTCTGACTGACGCGGAGATGATTGAAATCTACGTCAGCAAAGAAGATCTCCGCCACTTTGTCAGGAGGATCACGTTGGGAGCCCAGGAGTCCTTCCTCCGTGTGCAGACAGCCATCAACAGCCTGAAGGGAGCAGCTGGGCTGGATGAGAACCAGGTCCCTCTGTTTAAGGACGCTGCAGCCATCGACCGGGTCTGGGAGAACCAGCAGAAGCACCTGGAGTGCATTCAGGATCCCCCGGGGAGAGACATGTACACTGTCATGAAGGTCGTCACCCGCAACAGTGTGCGCAACTGCGCATGCCATACTATACCACCGTGAGAGGAAGCAACAGCCTGGAGGGGATCCACTTCTTCCTGCCCCGGATGATCCCAGGGCCCCACTGTGCTGCCGTCCCCTTCCAGGTATACCTCCTCAGTGGCATCGCACGCTGGAACTCTGACCGGGAGTCAGGCAGCGTTAAAGGCCAGAAGGGCAGAAAAAATCGAGTGTACATGTCTCCCCTGATAGATCGGCTTAACAAGCGGTGCCAAGACCAGTTTGGCGAGGTGGAGGAGATCAACTTCAGGCCTCCAGTTCCTGCTGGTGAGGAGCGCATTGGGCTGGAGTACCTCTTTGCCCAATCTTCCCAGCCCTTCAGCGCTTCTGAGCATTACGCTCAAACCAGAGAAACGCTTCAGACTGTGGAGGATGAAGACGATGAAGAGGAGGTTGCTGCCGACACAGAGGAGTCCACGGAAGATAATGTGGGCTACGCCACAGACGCTGAGAGTGACGACCTGGCTCCGCTGAAGAGGAATCTGGTTCTCACAGACCAGGTGGTGGCTTCGGAGCACGACCCGTGTGTGGAGGATGTGTGCGGCCCCAATCATCTCCCTGGGTACCAGCATGTGGAGGAGCTGAGCAGCATTCTCGTTGAAATTGCGTTGGAGGAGGGAAAGCTTGCTCTTAGTGACTCTTCAAGAGAGAGAGTAGTCAGCGCCTGGAACAAGCTTGACCTCCACGACCGCCGCAGCTTCCAAACAATTTGACAGCCTCTACTCTTGCACGCTGGCGGGAACACTCTGTTTGGCCGCACCAACGGAGATTCCGGCCGAGGGCCTCTTTTGGTGCAGAGAGCTGAAGTTTAACAAGCGCTTCTCTCCGCCCACCTGCTTGACTCCAGGAAGAACCGGCTGATGTACTGCATCGTTAAACAGCTCTGGCTTCACCCGGACTGCAGGGAAAAAGGCTTGCGGCTCCACCTCTCAAGCACCAGATCACACCACTCTACCAGCGGCGTGTGCAACAGAGAGTGAGCGTAGGATGACGCTGAACTCAGCAAACTAGGATTCCCATCCTGAAACCATGAACAAACACATCATGCTTTGCCGAGTTCATAAGGGGAGAGGAAGCCTTCTCAGCCACAAACGTGACGGATCAGAGTTCTGGTCTATCCCATCGCAGCCGTCGCGAGGCATCACCCCAGCACCAAGCCTACCTTCCGCTGCGAGCGTCCCGCGATGGAGGCCGCCACCGCCGAC